>WBNQ01087658.1:0-22391 GCA_013401375.1 Spizella passerina
GCACAATAAATGCCTGCTTCTGGTTTAGCAACCCATCCTTGTCCTCAGTCCCAGGAAGGATGGGGGAATGTGTCCCGTGATTTTGGTGTTGTACCAAAGGGCAGCTGTTTTCTTTTAGAAATTCAAGCTAGGTTTAGTCAACTAAAAGGGAAAGGACACTAAATAAGCCACTTCCTGTACAGTAGACTAAATTAAAGGCTCAAACAACAGAAGCAGATATTAGTGTCTGAGACTAGTACTTAAAAGCAGTAAAACAAGGAAGTCTTGATTCACATTCCATCATAATAACATGAAGAAAATCAGATGAGAGGCAGAGCGGTTGGCATAGTCAAGACATAAGGCAATTAGGACTCTGCTGCACGACAATAAGGACAATAAAAGATAAAATCCCTCTTACTCTAAGGACTTGCACATGTCATATATACTCTTGAGGGCTGTTTAGTTTTTCTTGTTGTGTTCGTGGTGTTTGAATATAGCTTCATACAAAATGAGGTGCAGTCTAAACAATTTAGTAACACACACTTAAAGCAATTACAACGCAATTATTTTGTTCATTCAAAACAGATGGTTAAATTACTCTTTCTCTCAGCTTATCCAGAAATCATGTTTTGATTTAGTCAAAATGCAAGAAATATAAAAATTTTGAAAATTAATCTTCATAGTGACCAGCACAGCAAAATTAATCTGTATCTCCCATTTAGAATTATTCTCATTATACAAACAACAACAAAATGCATTTCTGTTATTAACATTGTATTCCTTAGCAGTTCCATGAAACACTGTAGTTTAGTTGGTGCAGGGCTATCAGGGCTACCACTTGTTTAAAGACTTTGAGATACTATAGTTAGTGCCATAGTTTTATTGGTCCATGATCTTATTGTGTAACTTTTCTCTTTAATTTTTTCTTTTCTTTTTTTTTTTTTTTTTTTGAGAATTATTTATGTCTTGTGGAAAACTGCTTCAAGTTGTGCCAAGGAAGGTTTAGATTGAATATAAAGAATTTTTTTTTCACAGAAATGGTGGTTAAGCATTGGAACAGGCTGCCCAGGGACGTGGTTGAGTCACCAGCCCTGGAGGTATTTTATAGATGTGTAGATGTGGCACTTAAGGACATGGTTTAGTGGTGGACTTGGCAGAGCTGAGTTAACAGTTGAACTCGATGGTCTGAAAAACCTTTTCCAAACTAAACAATTTTATGAGGCCATTTCTTTAAAATATTAAAAAAAACCAAAATCAAACTAGAAAAAAGCTACTGCATTTAAATTTGTTTAGGTTTTTTGTTTATGTCCTTGAAATATGAATTGTATTCTAAGGAAATTAGAAAACTGAGTGATACAGCTCTTATTCTGTTTCAGACCTTCAGTTCTCCAGAATTTTCACTTGCCAAGTATGGTGGAAACTAAACGGACTTCTTTACTTATTTTCCTTGGACCTAATATTGGGAGTTGAAAAGAGTCCAAGAAGTAAAAAGAGTAGTCCAAGAGATGTTTACAAGAAGTGAAAAAAACCTAAAGAGATCAGTATGTAAGAACAATGGAGTGATTTTCATTACTTAACCTCATTTTATAGGATTTGTTTTCTTTCTGTTATTGTACATGCATCACCAAGAGAACATTCTTGTAGAAAATTTACATGTTAACAGCCTAACTGTCTAAATAACTCTAATAAATAGGTATTCATTTCCCAAAACAAGTATAGAATAAAAAAGCACCCAAGGCTTTCTCTGTAATGAATGCTACTGATTTTTTTTTTGAGCATCTATTACATTAGATAAATAAGAAAAAAAAGAATTATGCATTAATAAACAATTAAAAAAGGTCCCTTTTTTGTTAAATACCAAAAAGACCACTAAGAAATTACAATGGCATGCTGTAAGATACTTTTGGTAAAATTGACAACATTTCAAAGTCTACTATCTCAGTACAATCATCTCTTTTGTAAAAAGAATCATAGAATCACAGAAACAGAATCACAGAATGTACTGAGTTGGAAGGGATCCACAAGGACCATCAAGTCCAATTCCTGGCTCGACACAGCACTGTCCCCAAGAGTCACACCATGTTCTTACAAAATATGTATGCTGTGTCAAGATTTAAAAGTTTTAAGAGGATGCTTAAAATAACAATGCCCAAACTCATCACAAAGTCTTTTATACTCCTAAAAGTATTTTGAGTTCCTTGGCAAGAATGCTGAGAAGGAGCAAGATATTATTTGTTTCTCTTGTAGGATTGGTGGGTTGTAGTTTGGTTTCAGTCTGGCTTTTTTTCCTTTTTTTTTTCTTTTTGACAGTGGAGAAAAGTTTGCAAATAAGTGGTGTCTTAGACAGTTATACCTTCTTTTTGAAAGTATCTCTCTCTGCTGGCAGTAAGAATTTGTATAAAAGCTTAATTTTTTAGAGATATAAGAGTTAGACTAAAAGCCTAGGGATCTAATATGAAAAACAGGATTCCTGTCCAAGACAAAGATTCTAGATCAGCTGTCAGGTTGTCCCTGCCTCATTTGTCATGGGAGCGAGTAGGAGTTTCCAGATGTGCTCAGGCTATGTCTGCGGCATGTCCTAAGAAGCCAAAATACTATAAAAACAGAGATTCAGAAAATAAAAGGCACCCTACTCGCTCCGGTTGTTTTTTATTCTGAGAGCTTACTATGCCCAAAGGCACAACATTGCATCATGGAGGTCTAGAGTCCATGGCATGTTGGAGAGACTGAAAGAACCCAGACTCACAATAAGAAAGAACCCAGTGTGAGATTGGACATTCTAGGGCCAGCTGCAGCAGAGTGATGGGCTCCTCTGATCACTGAGCTGCACTTCTGCAAAGCCAGATGACCCCTGGTGGACCTGCCTCTGTTTGTGAGCAGGGTCAGTTGCCAGTTATCCATCTCTTTTTACCTTGTCTGAGAATCACTCCTCCTAAAATGAGTCAAAATATTTAGTTGTGTCAGAGAACTCGGGCAAATATGCCAGCAATTGTAGAATATCAGCTGAGATGTGGCCCCCAATGCTACACATAATTATATCTCTAAGGAATGGATTTTTTAAATGAAGGAGAGGGAGGTATTTTCTGTTTTTTTATGAAAAAGATGAGGGGTTTTGTTAGCTGATGCACTTTTAATGTCATGCTATGCATTCTCAACTCTTAAAACCAGAGAATAGCATTTTTTTACAGCTACTTTAGCTGTAAATAAGAAAAAAATGCACAAAATGGAGTATTTTTCAACATTCTCACAAATTGCCAATAAATTACTGCCCACCACCAGTAGCAGCAGCCATCTATTCTTCCAAACGTATTGATTCTCCTATAAAGAGGTTCTAGTAAGACACATTTTAGTACTTAAGCATAGAGTAGGATAGACTTCTATGGTCTGCTGGCTTCATGTACCATCTTTCTATTTCAAAAAAGAAAAAGTCCATGGTTACTGATGAAAAAAAAGAACAAGAGCAATACTCACACCTTTTTCATGTGGAATATGGAATTTTTCTATCTCAGTGGCTGTTGGGATGAAATTATGTACTCTTGATGCTATTCAAAATTACCAATAACATAAGATGAATAATAAAGATAATGAAATAGTAATAACAATAATAACAACACAATAATAACAATAATAATAACAATTGCTTAATAAATGCTAATTATTTTGTAATTTCATTGCAAAAAATTCAGCTAGGTACCTTTGAAAATGTTACCATGGGTGCCCTGCCTCAGCGGCTTTAGTCAACCTCTGCCAAGCATAATTCTCAGATCACATGGAGGGCAACAAAGAAGAAACAACCTTAATTATTAACCTAGTCAGTTTGGAATCCTTTTTTTTTAAATGCTAAGTTTGTTGAGCATGATATCAGTAGTTTATTGAAAAATGATGATTTTCTCAGGCACCACTAGGGATTTTCAATACACAATAATTTTCCCAGCTGTTTTTAGCTGTGCTTTTATTTGTCATAGAATATCTGACGCTGTAGAAAAACAACATTACCAAGGGTAGAACCAAGGATTTAATCAGGAGAATGTGACACTTCGGGCAGAATTTTTTGCATGGATGTTAACTGACCATATTTTCACCCTCTGCTTTTCTTTTTTGTCTTTGCCATGACAATCATCGAATGCTGCTTTTTCAACGCCCTCCAAGACGAAACATCAACCGTTCTCCTTTGTGGCAGCGAACCTGTCGAGTTCATGGTTAATTGTTTCATCCACCTGTGATCAGTTAGCAGATCAAAAACATCAGACACCGCTCACAGACCAGAGGGCCCTGCAGCAGCCCTAAGCTGCTGGGTTTAATGGTTTGTTTTGGCGGCGGACGGGCGCGCGCGGTGCCCGTGCTCCGTCTGGCTGCCCTGAAGTAGGTCACGGCGCTCGCCCCACGGGAGGCAAGGCCGCCACTTTCATCTCCTGCCCGAGCCAGCCTGGGCTCGCCTGCAGTTGCATCAGCAGCCCAGATCGCTGCAAATTAAAACCACAAGGAAGAAATATGCAAGGCATGAACAGCTTCAAGAGCTCAAAATATTTAAGCTGCTGACAAGTAAAATGAGTGTCTGGAAGAGGAAAAGGGCCCTGCACTGGGCTTACAGTAACAGGACTACAATTTTCCTTCAGATACACATTTTCCCTATTTGAATTTTTTTGCTACGCACATATAATTTTCTTTGAACAATGAGAACAAATAATAAAATGATAATGTTTTCTCTTCTTCAAAACATTATTTTTGTAAATTATGTTTGTTCCTGAAAATTTATTTTTCCTCCAGCAAAGTACATGAAAAGAAGTGACAGCAAACTTCTACATTTGTCTCTTTTTAGTGCAACAAATATTGAATAATAAGTTTTTCAACATGTTAAGTATATCACATGGAATGATATAAAACTGTACAGTAGGAAGTTCTTTTATTGTAGTCTCTGATCTTGATTCAAAGGCAGTTCAAAGAACTGCAAAGACGAAAGAGGCAATTGTTTATGTCCTCTAATTAAAAAGGATAAAATTCAACATTTAAGATGAACTTCCAAGATTAATCTATTCTTTAGGGGGAAAAAATTAAAAAGAACAAGAAAAATAAAACAATCATCTTCTATAAGCATTTAATAATGAAGAAAATATTTTAAAGGTGATAAAAACATGTGTCATTCTATTTTTACAGCGTATTCAAGAAGTTTAAAATTTCATTTTTATGGAAGACAATTCTAGTATTGGTATGAATTTGTCCTGCACTGAAATTCAAGGAAGTATTCATATCTAATTTGATTAGAACTTTCTTATTAAGAAAAATCTCATAGAATCAGTTCACAACTACAAAAATATTATATTTTTCTATATTGTGTATATAATCTTGCTAACACCAACTACTCAGTTCATGGTATAATGTGGCCCAGAAAGTTAGCTGAAGAGTAACATTTTGATACTAAATTATTTGGTCAGAAATATGAATCTAGTCCATACTTGGTGCTCCATTAGGATACTGTACTATCAGAGTTCAGCATTGCCCCTCACAGGAAATGCTTAAAAAGAGAGGGAGCACCATTTGCAGAATCTGTCACTGAACCTACAAATCTTAAAGACAGTCCATTGAGCACAGGTCTGGGATGCATACTACTGTAAACAATTATTTTACTAAATCATAAAATACAGAATTGGCATAATATGAGGACATGATAAGTAGAGGTGCACACCTAAATATATTGTGGCTACAAAACTGTTATGTCAGAAGGATCTGATCTAAATTTTACTGAAGTAGGAACTCTCTACAGAACAATCTGGATTGGAATAAGTTTGTTGTGGAATAAATTATAGCAAACGGAGTTTTATGATATTATGTTCATCCTGTGATTTTGATTTCTGTCTCTTAATTTGGATTTGGTCTTTCTAAAGTATTACCAAGCTAAAGTGTGTTTAGTCTGCTAAATTTCACCCAGGCTTTTAAGAAGGGGTAGGATTAGGTTTTCTAGATAGAGTGAAAGTAAGCTATTTGGTTCAAGCTAAATCTTTATGTTTAAAAGAATTATAGCTGCCGTCCTTACTGGAGCAGATGTAGAATTGTATATTTCCTTACGGTCTGATGATTTTCCTTCATTAGAGAGATCTTCAGCACTCCCTTCAGTAATGAATCAAGCTCAGGTAGCGGGGAAATTGCAGCTTACTTTTCTCCAGAAGAGATAGTCTATTCTATTGTTTGTCTTCCTAATTGTGCGCATTTTTCTATGCTTCATATGTTGTTAATTGCTTTACCAAGCCCTGTGTTGTCAAATGACTCATTAAAATGGCAAATTTTGCTGTCTTTAAGTCCTGTCTCTAACAAATGGCCTATATTTACAAACAGGGGGCTATATTTTGTCACTCTTTCTGACCTGTGTAGTAGGTACTTATTTTGATTTCAGTAAGAAATTTGTACATAATGGAAGAGATAAATAACAATGAAAATTTCTTCAGTCTTACCTGCTGATAAGAAAGCTAACGTCCAGATATCAGTTGTACCAGTTTGTATATTTCAGAAAAAAGACATTAATATCTTCCCAAAAGTCTATTTGATTTCAGTACCCAACTTGTTAAGTTAGACAAGAAATAGATGGATGCATAAATAATAATTTAAATCTAGGCCATTTAAGTTTTGCTGCTGATGTAATCCGTACTTATTACATGTATTTTCCTATCATGTCCTAACATGACACACAGACTGAAAAATCCTGGGATAAGGCAAACATGGTACAAGACAGTCATCCAAAGCTGAACTTGCATATTTGTTCATTCTTATGCATCTTTAATGTTTTTCCTTCTTTCCTTGTACACATTTGGCTCATTTCAGCATCCAACGCAAGACTTGGGAACAGATCTTAATTTTCTTCACTTTCACTAGTCTTTGAGGCATAGTGGCCTCACAGTCATCACAGTGAGTTACACAGTAAGTTACACACTAACATTAGGCAAATACTGGAGAAAAAGAATATATTACCCAAGTCTTCTTGACTTGCAAGGAGGCAAGAAGTGTGAACTGTGATATATCACAGAAGCTCAGTTACTTCTCTGTTCTTGTACTGCCTCGGAGAGGTATAACACTAAATTTGAATTTAATTGTATCTGCATTGTCAAACTTAACTGCATAAACAGTTATGTATGACAATGCTTTTGCAATAATGAGTGAAGAATGTAGTACCATTTCTTTTATAAACATCTGCTGAAATGCAGCTTCCTCAAGATAGCAGGAGTGGCTCCTCCTTCTCAGATTTTAGCCATCTCTGCATTTGTGTGTACATCAGGCACTCTATAAAAGCTGAGAACATATGTGAGTTTATATGTAGATGCAAGACTGAATGAGTCAGGCCAATAATCATCCTGTCTTTTATAAGCATCCATACTTAGGCCAGGTTTTTATTCAAATTAAGTGTTTTAATTAAAACCAGTTTTAAAGAAGATTATATTTCCACTTTGACAGTGTTAGCTCCAGCTATCCTTTATCATCACTAATTTTGTCAAATGGAAACTCACTGAATAATAGGAAAAATGAAATCACGGTCACATCTTTATATCTTGTCATATACTTTTTATATTTTAGGTGTTAGTCATAGAGTCATAGAACCATAAAATCATAGACTAACTTGGGTTGGAAGGGATTGTTAAGGACCACCAAGTCCAGTGTGCCCCTGTGCAGTGAGCAGAGACGTATTCAACCAGACCAGGTTGCTCAGTGCCCCATTTGACATGCCTTGAATGTTTCCAGGGATGGAAAAAACATCCTAGGCAATCATAAAGATTTAGCTTGAACCCAGCTCCAATGTTTCACCACTCTTATCATAAAAATTTCATCTTTATATTTTATCTTAATATATACTCTCTCTGTGTAAAGCTATTACCCCTTGTCCTATTACAATAGGCCCCACTAAAAAGAGGGTCTAAGATGAGTTTGTCCTCATCTTTCTCACAAGCCCCCTCTAAGTACTAAAAAGCAGTAATAAGGTCTTCCCAAAGCCTTCTCCAGTCTGAACATCCCTCATTCCTTCAGCCTTGCTTCAGAGGAGATGTGTTCCAGGTCTCTGATGGGTTTTGTGGCCCTCCTTTGGATCTGCTCCGACAGAGCTGTGGTCTCCTGTTCTGAAGACCCCAGAGATGGATGCAGCACTGCAGGTGGGGAGCAGAGGGACAGCATCACTTGCCTCTCCTGCTGGCCACGCTGCTTTGGATGCAGCCCAGGACACAGCTGCCTTTCTGTGCTGCAAGTGCACATGGCCAGGGTGTGTCCAGCCTCTCATCCACCTGCACCCCAGGTTCTTCTCAGCAGGGCTGTTCTCACTCCCTTCATCCCCATTGATAATGGGGGGTTGTCCCAACCCAGATGAGGCACCTTGCACTTGGCCTTGTTGAACCTCATGAGGCTCCCACGGGTCAATGTCTCAAGGCTGTTGGGGTCCCTCTGGATGGAATCCTGTCCATCAGGCATGTCAGCCACATCCCCCAGCTGGATGTTATCTGCAGTCTTGCTGAGACTGCACTCAATCATAATGTCTGTTTCACTGCTGAAGACATTAAACAGTGCTGGTCACAATATTGACACCTTAGGGGTTCTTGTGGACATGGAGCTGTTGATAACTACCCTCTGGATGTGGCTACCCAAATGCCTTAAAGTTCTTGCTTGTTAGATATGATGGAAGACGTAAAATTTAACTGATAATACTCTTAACTCTAAGACCATACATATTTCTGAAATCAATCCACAGACCAATACTTAGGAATCCTTATAAACTAAGAATAAACCATGTGACAAGTGTTTGGAACATGGCTTTCCCATTTACATAAAATGGGAAAATATTCATGAAGTACATACATCCTTTATGTGTATTCCCAAAATAAAAATATGATAGCACTACAACTGAGAGTTATATTCATATTATGATGAATTTTTAACACAAGATACATCAGATAGGTCTTTTAAAAACCAATAAAATAATACTAGGGTTTGGGTTTTTTGCTGTATAATAATGCTTTACTCAAAATAAATAAATAAATAAATAATAATAATAATAATAACACAACAAATTTCTTTTAATTCAAACACTATCTGCTAGTATTCCATTGCTGTAGTAATTTCAAGTAAGGGAGTCATTGTTCATTAAATTATATTTGGATCATATCTTAAATATGGATCATATCTTTAAGATATTTAAGCCATACAGTCCACAATTTTGCAATCTGATACAATTTCGTCCCTATTTCTTTGGGTAGTACAATTATCATTAAATTTCAAACTTTTTCTAATAGGTCCATTTCATTCAGAATATAGGATACTTTCCATTCACCTACTTTAATCAAAAACTAACATACTGTCCCAGCTCTGTTCCAGACTTTGTTACTTGAGCTTTTCTGCCTTGTCAGGGATCAGATATCTCTTACGTGCTTGTTTTTAGACTAAACACATTTGCACTTCTTATGTCCACTGACATTGTGGTATCAAGCAATTGAAACTTATTGAAATATAGCATTGAATATCAACACCATGTTAATTCAAATCATGGGGACTATGTCTATTCACACAGCTACAAACCATAAAAATCAGGTATTTCACAAAGTGTAATCTGTAAATTTGATAAAATAAAGGCTTTTCTAACATTAGGTCTCTTCATCTAAGAATAAAACATCCACCAGATCTTGAACTCTGCAGATTTTTTTTCTCTGTCCCACCTGTTTATTTTTCCTGCCCTTGTTTTACCTCAACCTTTTCTTTATGTTCACCTTGTACTTCTTCTGAGTTGATTATAGCATGCCAGAAAGTAAACTTACTGTGCAGGACTTGGCTAAAAGTCAGCATTTTGAACATTTTGAGCCAAGAATTTCTCAGTTCCAAGCTTTAAAAGAGTCATCAGAGCATCTCGTCCTTGGCTTTCTTAAAAGTTTCAGAAGTGATTTATATTGGTTTTGATTCTTCTGGAGATGTCTGCAGCTTGATAGACTTGCAGAGCTCAGGATACTAATTCTGCTGTTGCTGGACATACTAATACAAGAATTAGCTGGTGTTTCTAGCTAGACTATTGACACTACTCAGAAGAGATGGGGAAAAAAATACCTCTTATCAGGACCTTCTAACTAGCCTGTTGCAGACAATTAATTAAGAAATTGTCACATTTACCTCTGAATTGCTCTTTTCCAGTTGTTATACATGCTTTACAAGACTTGACTTATGTTATTTATATTGCATAAAAGAAAAGAATACAGGAAATCAAAAAGTCAGTCATTTTTATAAAATCACATATAATTATTGGAGATGTGTCTGTGCCTCAGGGGTCTAGAAAACTGCAAGGAGTCACCAAAAGGAGCACTTCTCACAAAGGTGTTGGAGAAGTGCTTGGAAAGTATAAATGGCTAAAAAGTAAAATAGCCTATGATCTATCAAGAAACTCTGGGAAGTAAAAGATTTAAAATAGTCTTTACTGGGATGGCCTTTAGGAATAGAGGAAATAGAGTCAAATTTAGAATTCTGCAAAAACAGACATTTTACAATTCCAAATTTGTTTCAAAGTAACAGTAAATGCTGAAATAATGAAACTCTACAAAGCATATATCCTATTATTAGGAGAGTATGGATGATGGATGATGGATATGTGTCCTTTATTTTGAAAGAATATTTCACAGAAATTTACTACTAGTGGATTCCATTATTACCCCTAAATACATATACTCTATCAATTTTCGTTTGTTCATATTTTACAAGTCAAGGCAAATCTAAGGAGATGCAAAAAAAACCTTTTTAACCTTCGTAAACATTCTGCAGCATTTTTGAAAATGTTTTTTGAAGTGGATATCATTGAAATACTGTCATAAAGTGTTTTATAATGATTTTCATACCATGAATCACACAGATGGACTTTTTACACTGGTAGTTTACTTTTGTAAAATTTTTGCCTTTTTGATGTGCTTTACTGATCCTTTTACTGATCCTTTACTGATCCTTTTTAAATTTAAAAGGACATCAATTATGAGTCATCCAGGTGTCATGGTTTAACCCCAGCCAACAACTAAGCATCACTCTTCCAACCCTGTCCCTGTGGACTGGGGAGAAGAAGAAAAAAAAAAAGTAAAAAATCTTGCGTTAAGATATGAAGAGTTTAATAATTGAAACAAAATAAATTATAAAAATACAACTACTAATATCAATAGTAATAGAAAAGGAAGGGGAGAGAGGCATAAAACCCAAGAAACAAGTGGTGCACAATACATTTGCTCATCATCTGCTGACTGATCTCCATCTCATTCCCCAGCAATGATCAGTCCCTCACAGCAAACTCCANGAAAGAATATTTCACAGAAATTTACTACTAGTGGATTCCATTATTACCCCTAAATACATATACTCTATCAATTTTCGTTTGTTCATATTTTACAAGTCAAGGCAGATCGAAGGAGATGCAAAAAAAACCTTTTTAACCTTTGTAAACATTCTGCAGCATTTTTGAAAATGTTTTTTGAAGTGGATATCATTGAAATACTGTCATAAAGTGTTTTATAATGATTTTCATACCATGAATCACACAGATGGACTTTTTACACTGGTAGTTTACTTTTGTAAAATTTTTGCCTTTTTGATGTGCTTTACTGATCCTTTTACTGATCCTTTACTGATCCTTTTTAAATTTAAAAGGACATCAATTATGAGTCATCCAGGTGTCATGGTTTAACCCCAGCCAACAACTAAGCATCACTCTTCCAACCCTGTCCCTGTGGACTGGGGAGAAGAAGAAAAAAAAAAAGTAAAAAATCTTGCGTTAAGATATGAAGAGTTTAATAATTGAAACAAAATAAATTATAAAAATACAACTACTAATATCAATAGTAATAGAAAAGGAAGGGGAGAGAGGCATAAAACCCAAGAAACAAGTGGTGCACAATACATTTGCTCATCATCTGCTGACTGATCTCCATCTCATTCCCCAGCAATGATCAGTCCCTCACAGCAAACTCCACACCCAGTTTACACACTGGGCATGGTAGGCCGTGGTGTGGGATATTCCTTTGGCCAGTTTGGGTCAGCTGTCCTGGCCATGCTCTCTCCCAGGCTCTTGTGTGCCTGCTCACTGACAGAACATGAGACACTGATAGGCCCTGTTGATTTAGGGTCACCACTACTCAGCAACAGTCAAAATATCCATCTGTTATCAACGTTATTATCATACTGAATTCAAAACACAGCTCTTTGCCAGCTACTATGAAGAAAATTAACTATGTCTCAGATGAAACCAGGACAGCATCCATCCCTTATTCCGTATCATTTATGTCATATCAGGTTCCTTGCTTCACCACCTTTCCTGTCTTTTGATACCCACAAATATAATTTCCATAGTCTAAGGACTATCTTTGTGGAAGTCCATTGAGTACATTTAGTTCATAAACTTGACTGCATCATAACAGTCTTTCAGGCAGCAAAAATGGTGTGTGGTGTTATATTTCTGCATGTTCAAGCCAATTCTGATTCCATCACTGATGTGCTCAACTGCTTTCATCAAATTTCTTACTTCATTAATGTGATGATCAGAAGGGAATCAAGTTTCCCAGATCCCATGTGGTTAATATGAACTCTGCATGGCACCCAGTGTGGTGATGGTCATGTAGCTGCCATGATAGTGACAGTGTTATAAAGCAACTATTATTGTTGCTGTTGTCCAGGTTATTAGATTGGAACACATATAAATATGGCTGATCTTACGTATTTCAGAAATGAAAGATAGCTGCAAAAATATTTTGGAAAGATGTGATATAAATATCTTTGATTATCACAGCTTTCCCCAAAGATAATATAGGAGGAAACATCCAACAGAATATTCAATATTCTCAGTAGAAACCTGTAACAAAATCATAATTTAATTCTATACAATAATGTAATTTTAATTCACTGGAGTTTTTACTCACAATAAAAGAAAGTCTATGTACAGATTTTTACTTTTACAATATAGTTGTATTATAAATATTTCTCTCAATGCGTTTAATTTCAGTTAAAACAATTTCTGATGTTTCATTGAGATTCATTTAATTGAAACACTCTTTCATTCATTTGGGAAAACTAAATGTCTGAAGAGGTATTGTCCCATATTTGGTATGAGGTGATATAGCCATAAGCTAAGTAACACTCTACTATTTTATCAAAATCTAAAATAATTCTACTGATAATTGACATACTGAACTATTTGAACAAATTTCAGTGTTAGTATTCTTTTCTTCTATACTTGTTCTGTATAATAATACTTGTTTATAAGTTTTGCCACGTGTTACCTTTACTTCAATATGTTTCTTCCTCAACCCTCAACTTAAAAAGTTTCAGTTATAAAAAAAATATTTCAAGGAATGAAATTGCAGATTTATAGGGTTGGAAGAGACAATGGAAGTTTGTTTATTTTACCCTTGTGTCTCAATTCAGGATCATCCTAGGTCAATGGAGACAGATGTTTGTGCAACTTCCAACAATGAAGGCCAGCAGTCTGCTCCAGCAGCCCTGCAGTCTTTTGCAGTGTTTCACTGTCTGTATCATCAGAAAGTTTTTCCTCATGGCTATCCTTAATATCAGCTTGGTGCAGTGACATGTACCAGAGTTAGGCACACAGTTCTCACTGATGTCAGTGAAAGAGAATTATCTGATTTTCCCATACCACATATATCTTTAACCTCTTTCTATACTTGTAATCATAATGATATATTTATTTGGGTATATTTTAATAAGGTTTACTATAATAATGATGTTTTCTCTCTGAATAAAGACATTCTTAAGCTGTTTAATTACCTCTAGAATATTTAGTGTTGCAACAAATAAGTAACTGTAAAAAATAAAAGGAAAAAACTGTAACTATCCATTGGACAGCAAAGTAGCAGGTATGAAGAGCTTATAGTAGAGGTTGAAGCAATGGTTTCCTTTCATAATGCATGGAACAGAAAGACAACACTTGCTGATTATGGCACATCAAAAGGTCTTTGGGCAGCAATTTCAGAATTTGGAGATGTCAGATTACCCAGTCAGAGCTCCTGATTACACAATTTTAGCAAAATTATCATGACCCAGAAGAGATTCACAGAGGAGAAGAATGCTACATTAATTATTGGTTCTTGTCCTTAGATTATTTTTGTCGTGAATCTGCATTTATATACAAGTGTGCTGCTCCATTTCCATAGACTGATTCACCCACCCTCATCATCTAACATGGACATTTTTACTATCATATTATACATGCAGATGCAGCACAGTGTCTCAGTATCAAACATTGTACCAGGCTTTTTTCCATTTATCATTCTTTTCACAACTTACAATACTTGGAGTTATAACAAACACATTCAAAATAGTTTATCTAATGTAGGGGATTTCAATATATGTATATACAATGATAAATTTCATTGTTGTCCTATTTCATAAATAGACATTTGCTCTCTATCCTTTTCCAATTTGAATGTTAACAGCTTCAGCAGACATTTAAATTCTATATAAAATGTTTCTGCAGAACTTTCTACTATCTCTTTGATTTTTCTATTAATTTATTTCTGTTGTACATTACTTTAATTAATGCAATTTATCAGTGTAATGGACTTATGGAACTATGGCTGCAGATTACAACACAATCCTTACCATAAACACTTAGAAAATCACCTCAGTCACAATAAGACACAATAAAGCTATCAAGCTACTTATGGTAGATTTTCTACCTAATCTTTCACAATTTCTTAAAACCATTCATTAAAAATGCAATGGCACAGTCATGTTATAAAAGTCTGTATTCTGTTTTAAAGCATATTATGTATAGAATTCTGATATTTTATGTTGGTTTTCTGAAGACTGCAGGGACTGCAAGTTTCATCAAACACAACACTTGATTGTGCCTGTATGTAGAGGCTTAGAAGAAAATATCTGAGCAGGCGCAATACATAGCAGCATTTTTCTGACTAATTTTCCTGTTTCTGGTAATTGGTGGTTCAATAATCTCTTGATGACATAAAACAGAGTCATTGTAAACAAAATGACTTATTTTGCTTTCATGGGCTTGTCCAGCATATTCTTGAAGGTGTGCAAGCATTCAGCAACCCCACTGCTCTTCATCAATGCAAGCCCATTGCTCTTCATCAATGCTCTGCAGTCTTCAAGAATGTCTCTAAAATTCTTCTGCTGAAAATCTAAAAAGCTTGAGTTATAAAAAAAATTCAATGAATAAAATTGGAGACTTATAGGGTTGGAAGAGACAATAGAAGTTTGTTTAATTTATATTTGTGTTTCAATCATTCTAATAATTTCTTAGTTCTGAAGTTTCCAAAATTTAGCCGGTATGTATTTTAGGTTGTTCTATGCAAAGATTATTTTATTAAAAAAAATTAAACAAACAAAATCTAAACAAGATGGCTCAACTTGTTTGTGAGAAACGAGGTACTTCATGGGAGAAAAGCATCAGTTCTCTATTAAAATAACTTTTCCTGCTGTTTTGACCTGGAAAAAGAGAAGTTTAAGCTTTCCAGCCTCCATTGTAACACAAAAAAATATCACTGAATTTTGGTACAAGGAACTTAGCAATTACTGTACAAATTAAAAAAAAAATATCAGAAATGCATGATTCTGTAAGAATTCAGGAGACACATTAGTTAAGCAACTCAGTAAGAGCCCTCAATAGTAGTAGTGGATAAAAAAGGCAATACACTTGCAGTGCATAAACAGAATTGTAATGAGTAGAAAACATCCAAAGTCAGAAAAAGTTCTGCAGCCTGTTAGTGAAGTATGATTCATCTTGTCTAACATAGGCATTTAAAACAGGCTAAAAGCTGCATGCCTTGAAAGTGCCTGTTTCTTTGAGTTGTCTGAAAAGGGATCCTGATAACCTCAGCTGTAGGTGCCTGTGGAGTGGATATCTGAATTAAGTGCAATGAATCCTTTCTGCAGAACTTCCTTTGTCAGCGTGGTAAGTATATGGCACAAGGCAGAGATATTGCATCCACATTTTAAAAGAATGTCGCAAATTGGGTGAATTGGTGAAAAAATTAGGAGTTTAAGAACTTGTCTGTCCAGGAATTTGTACTATGAGGAGGCACAAAGAGGTGACTTAGAATGAGGCATGGCCTAAATTAGGCAAGATGTACTTCAGTCAATAATGCTGCTGGGAGGAATCCAGAGGCTGATGGGCACATACAGGAGTCAGATGATATGAACTATCTCTATGAACCTTGTACTCTTAATCTCTGTGAGAAGAACAAGGAGAAGAAGAATGAAATAAGATAATACATTTATACTAAAATGCTTTCATTTTTTTCTGGTTAAGAGCAGAAAATGTCCTCAATAGAAGCACTTATGAAATTAGCTTTATATGGCAGCAACCACTTCAGACTGATAACAGGAGTAAATCTTTTTTTATTCTCCAGGAATTAAGGGAAGAAGATGAAAAAGTCCACTTCTATGCATAGCAACCAGCAGCGTCAAAAATATGCCTATCTCTTTATTTCATATATTCCTTGTGAAAAAAGTGTCTCTTAGGGAACATGTAAATTTCATAGAAAGAGCAAATGAAATTTTTTCAATAACTCCATGCCATTTTATCTTACTGAGTCATGGACAGACAGTTTTTATGATGTCATATGCAAATATAAATGCAATGGGTATCTCCACTTGAATAAAATTGGTCTATTTTTGGTTCTTTATCTACCTGTCATGTATGACTCTATTAGTTCATCATTCATGTAATGCTGATGCAGACTGCTTGTACCTACTTAGAAACTCCATGCCAGAGAGAGGCACTGAATTGCCAATTTCTCACCTGTAATTGCTGCTGCTTAACCACTGGTCATAGCTCCTTCTCTTAACAGGTTTAAAAGGATGAAGAAAAAGGCAACAAATTATCATAGCACTTCACTCTGGCATTACATTCTTAAAGGGAAAGAATAAAATATTAGCTCTACTTTTTTTTAATCTTCAACACCCAAAATTAAAGAGAAAAAGAGAATAGTGGGAAAACAAGTTGTTGCAATGTCAAGTTGCAGGAAAGAGAAAAGTCTTTTGCTAAAACTAACAATTGTTGGCAGAGAAAAAATTTCTAAATACAATGGAAGAAACTCTAACAGAAAAATTATGATGAGGAAATACTGTTTCTGCAATGAAGATATCTAAGTCATTGACAGAAGCTGACAGAACAATTTGAAAATGATGTCTAAAAGATCCTCTAATAGCAATTTAAGTAAATATAACATTCTGTTTTAAACTTGAGCATGCTAACTGGACCTAAATGCTAAATGGTGCAGCTGCTAAATGGAGCAGCAGATAAAAAATATAGAAATAAATAAACAAAAATACAATAAAATTTGTAATCCTCTAAACCTTGTATAACTCTGAAGAGTCATAGAGAGAACACAATAAAATATAGCATAAATAAAACTTTGTTTTAATAGGAGAAACAGAGAGAAATAGATGAAAAAGCTAGATGACAATACAACAGTTTACTTTTGTGAGCCAGTATTTTACTTAGTAGGAGAAAGAGAACAATGAGTACAGCCAACATGAAAAATTTGTTCCAGTTTCAGCATGGAGAAATGCTGAAATCTTTACAGACTACCTCTTAAATAAAGTGCAGACAAAGAAGGATTAAGATAAAAAGATCTTTCACCACTGATAGCGGAGGAGGAAGAAAAGAGAAAAGTGCAACATTATTTTTAGAAAAGGGCTCTGCATAAGGAATATCTTGTGATTTTAGGATGAGTCCTGAGTCATTCAGAAAGTTGATGTGAATCAGATATACATCTCCAAGTTTGGTGCTCTAGAAAGAGAAGATAGCAGATTTTCTTTGGTAGAATACCAGTAAAAATTAAAATCTCCTCCCGCTTGACTCATCTTTAGTCAATAAACCTGCTGGAAAGTCATATTTAGTCAAGATCCCACCAATGCTGAAGAATAGATAAATAAATCCACAGCTGTAGGTCCTCCTGAACCATGTAGAAGACTGAGGGAGTGGAACTGCATGAGCTGAGTGTGGGGTTCAGCCCAGCCAGTTCCAGCTACCTAGCTGCTAAGCTTGTGATGTAAGATGGCCATTCAGGCTCTTTTCTGTATATGGAGAATGATAATACCTCCAAAGGAGGCTTTATCTCCTCTGAGGAGACCCTGCCCAGGTTAAGGTGGCTATCTTTCTCCACTGATGGTTTAAACAACTTTGATATCTACCATACAGCAAATCCCACTTGGGTGGCCAAAGTGAGATAAAATGCAGACATTCCTAAGATACAAAGTGAATCTTTTACTGAATAGGCTTAATGCCAGGTGTTCATTTTGAGACTGTATTTCAGATACAAGTCTTTTGTTTTCAGAGTTTATCCTTACTTTGCATGCATAGACATTTATTAAAGACAATATTCCTTGCTGTAGGTGCAGCTACTGCTGCCTCTCTTTTTAGTGCTTCTGTGTGGCCTTCATCTGACACTTTCATCCAGGCATAGCTATACAAATTTACATAATTCCTCTCTTGAACTGTTTTTCATTCAGGCCTCTGGAGCAACTCAGATCTGCAGGAAAGCTAAAGCTCTTGCAATTTGTCTGTACTGCCACATTATTAATAACACTAGTTAGAGTCATATGACTGTGTAAATGTTAATTTGGATTTAGATTCCTCTCCAGAGCGAGCTAAATCTGTCTCTGGTGAGAACAGAGAAGTGCATGCTGGTTCTCAGTGTCTGCATTCAGTAAGGGCTTGCCTTTAGAGTGCTCATGAATACAGAATTCAGAATTCAAATTATATTTCATTCTTTTGGTTTCCTACCAGTCTAACAGACACCTCAGAAAATGCAAAATCAGACCAAATACAAACTATCAGCTTCTTAACCTCTGCTGTAAGCAAAGGTTTAGCTTCCAAATGTGCAGGCTGGACACGGGCTGAGGAACCTCCCCAGTGCTCTTGGGGAGCAGCTGGCTCCCATGCCAGTCAGCGTCAGGGCACAACAGGCTTTGGAATCAGGACCTCATGCAGCCCCCTGCATCAATTCAGGAGGCAGTGAGAAATGCCAGACATTCCCAGAAATATGTACCACACAGCTAGCAAGCTGCCAAATTCCACACCAGCTGTGTGAATCTCTGAGACATCTTGTGAGAGTCACATACAGACTGCACTGCAGAGACCCCATATGGAGGAATGGAACAACATTCTTTATCTCTTGTACTATGTGCTTATTTTTCCCTAGTTGAAATGTTGTGGGTGTTTATTCAAATATAAGACTTTCAAGAGTCACACATAAGCGGTGGAGAGCTTGGAAGGTTTTCATGGCAAAATATTTTACTGGACCGCAGGAAGCTATTACTGGAAAAAAAGGTGTCCTTAAACTTTTCCTCATGCTGTATTCCAAGATTCAAAGCTTGGTTATTAATTTTAATTACATTTAGGTGAAAAGAAAGCCTTAATCATGTAAATGCCTGTACTTTTGTCTTTATGGCAATTAGTAAAGATTGAAAAAATAGCACTACAATATTTCTAGACATCTTCCACTCATCTTAATTGGAGGACTTAACTTTGAAGATTAATTTAAATGACAACATTTTTAACTATTTCACTGCTACTTGTCATCTCATCACTACCCATCAACTGTAGATGAATGTACCTGTCATACTATGATGTTTTATTAATTTGAAAGAACTTTTCATAGAAATATGACAGTAGGTTTACTTAGAATATGCAAATAACAATGTAGTCTATTTCACATTCTTTCAATCACTTGGATAATTGGGATTCTTATGTTGTTCTGACAAATTAGAGAAAAATGGTGCTTATATAGCCAACAGCTGAAGAAAGTAAGACTGCTGGAGAGCAGCTTGTTTTCTATGAGTAGCTATTTCTGCAGTGCTTGTCACCTGCTTTGGGCTTAGAAACAGGGAAAAGTTATGAGAACAGGATGATCCATGCATGCTGGAAATATTGGTTAGTATCAACAAGACAGTTAATTAAAATATTATTTTTCTGCCAAAATGCTATTAAATAAAAGTTATTAAATGAAAATTAAAATTGATAATTTGAACTGCCTATCATTTGAGGAAAACTGGTTTAGAGCTAAGTTTCAACACTTATTTTAAAGCTATACTTTTTTGTTTACTGAGATTCCTAAGATGTGCAACAATTTTGGTGTGGCACAATTTCTAACTAAAAGGTGTTATCAACATTTAGAAACTATGGCTTTTTTATTCTGGACATTGAGGTTGATTTTCTCCTTTTTGCAGGTAAAAATGGAAAGAAGTTATGTTCTGTTATTCAGAGGAAAAAGAAGGGCATGAGGTTGTTCATATATGGTTTATCTTCACTTATATGGCCAAAATTTATCACAGTTACTAGAGAAATGTTTTAACTTGATTTTTTTTTTTTTGGAGGAAAAAAAACTTATTCTAGTAAACTCAGAGTTAGAAAACATGTCCCTGTCTGGAAAGTTTTTATGCCTTGAGTGGAAAAAAAAAAGCTGTCAGACTCCCTTAGTCACAGACCCATTTACTCAGAATTTCTTCCTGTCTTTAGCCTTGGGTGTCATTTTCAAGAGCTGTGTCCTACCTCATACTCAATGAACATCACTATTCTAACACAGAAAGCAGAAATTCACAGAAAACTGCATAGCTTCCCCACATCTTGCAACACTGTGAGGAAGTAATGAAAAGTAGTTTTATAATTTCCCATGCTTTGATATTTTGGTAGCACCATCACTTTTCCTGTTATTTTCTAATATGTTTCATTATATTCAGAAGACTGTTGATGAGAGTTTAGTGACTATACGTTCCACAACAAAGTGCTGTGGCTTATCCTCTCAAAAAGGCTAATGGGATATCATAACTACTGTTAATGTGTTTGCATTTTTGAAGTCAAACAAAGGTAATACAAAAAGGTCTTATTCAAAATTGGCCAATATTGCTTCACCTAAATAAGGTCACCAGTTCTTCTGGTCACTGTTACTCTTCAATACCCTTCTGTATCTCCTGTACCCACTATGATAATTCAAAATACCTGAGTTGTCCTTCCGTATTCAGCTGTGTTGGTCTCATCATCCACTACATTGAGAAAGGACAGTTCTACTCTCTTGTCCATCTTTGCCTCTCCTCCTCTGCCTCTTCCTGTCATCCTACAGATTCCCTTCCTCCTGTGTGCCATCTGCAGTGCACTTCCCAGTCTCCCTGGGCTGTTAAACTGACCAGGCAGGAAATGAACCAGGTTCTAGTTAAATCAGCTCTTTGAGTGAACTAAGACCAGACTCTTTTCCCAGATGACAGAGAAGTTCACCCAAGGACAGAGAGCTGTTTGGTTCAAGACCTTCATTTCCAGTGGTGACAGACTGCTATATTCCTGTTCATCCCATCTTATTAAACCATGGCTTTACTTATAGGACTGTTATATAGACAGGACTATTGATGCTGAAGGCTAAAATTCTAATACTACTATGGATTTGGAAATGGTAGCTCAAGTATCCTAGGAAAACACACTTTGTGTAAGGTTGGGATTTGCACTCGAATGCTTTGCTGGCACAATAGGTCAGTATAGCTTCACCAATACAATAACACTAAAATTAATAGGCTTACCTGCTTATGCAGCATTTTAAAAAACAGAATTCCAGGTCTACCTAACATAGGAAATATTTCTAATACAAATAGAATTTAACAAATTCTGATAAGCTGAATTTTGTATTATGTTTAAATGAGTTTAAGAAAAATCTTAACTATCTAGTCCTAAGAGCTGTGTGTATACAAATGG
The DNA here is from genome assembly GCA_013401375.1 of Spizella passerina. Classification (NCBI taxonomy): domain Eukaryota; kingdom Metazoa; phylum Chordata; class Aves; order Passeriformes; family Passerellidae; genus Spizella; species Spizella passerina. Next base: position 21,686 of record WBNQ01087658.1, read on the forward strand.
GTATATCCTAATATATTTTCATGTCTGTGTGTATAAAGAGTGAGATACCATAACATGTTTTTACAAACATAAGTATTGCTTATATATGAACACCTCAAATATATCAAGAATACAATATACTCAAATAATTTCTTTGATATGCTGCATACAAGACTTCAAGTTTAATGATGGAAAGGGATAATCATGTTAGCATAAATGATTCATCCCGCTCTATACAGAATTTATCTTTTTATAATCTGTTACTTATATTTATTGATAGGGAAAACAGCAGGCAAGTGAAAAGCTTAAATAGGTGAAGCAGACTGAAATTAATTAAACAGACAGTGCTAGTTGAAGCATCTGCAGAGTGCAGAGGACCCTGACCTGGGAACGGCACTTACCCTCAGGCCCCATGGCACAGACCCGCTGTCAGATCCTAAGGCCTTTGTTAGCAACAAGCTTATTGGTGAGATCAGTCACAGGGAATCAGTTTTGGTTCATTCCAAGGCAGTGAGGTTTTGTTTGTAGATGTCAGGAGGGATTTAGCAGAGGAGAGTTTATAGAGAAATAGGCATAGGATAACTAATTAAATTGAAAGATTTCCATCCCAAGCTGGAGGAAGATGCTTAAGCTCAAGGGACTCACAGCCCTGGAAGTCACACAGATTGTTCTGAGACTTTCCCATCACTTTAGAGGAACTGACTGACCAAGGTGTAAACAACAATAT
>WBNQ01087659.1:0-30747 GCA_013401375.1 Spizella passerina
AACCAAAACAAAAGAAAAAACCCTAACCAATATCTATTCAAGTGGATAGTTTTTCTCATGCAAAAACACGTACTCCAAAGAGTGTGCATCTTGTCTTGATTTTGACCTGTTTGGAACTTGAAATCCTGCTTATTCTGATGAATAATCTTAGGGTATTAACTAGAAGGCTTCTCTGGGTCTTTACAATTCAACACACTTTTCAAACTGGGGAAAGCAGAACTGGAAAAAATAATTTAGGAGTAATTCCCTCAATTTCAGCTTGGTAAGCAGCATCACCTTCCTAGCACTATTCAGGAGTTCCCTGCTCCTACAAACTCCAAGGGCATGGAGGCCCTCCCACTCCAAGTCATCTTGAGAAGTCAGGACTGGATGCATATGCAGCAACAGCTCTCAAGTTTTTCTCAAGTCCATGGTTCACATGCCCAGGTCCTGAGGATCTCACATGGCCCAGCTTCTTTGTTCCTGCTCCTGTGTCTTGGCACTGGAAACTGCTTTATTGTTTTGAGGTAATAGGTGGGTGCAGATCATTCTGTACTAAGAAAATTGTTCACTATTTCTCCATCATGTACCATCTGCTAACTTATCCCACCAGCTGATATTACTGTTTTATCCAGCTGAAGCCTCAGAAAACATCACAGTCTATCATGAGCAAACTTTCCAAAATCACTGGATACACTGAAAATGAGTGTGACCAGCCTAAAAAACTACGTGAAGTTGGATCCCAGCTCTTCCATTCTATGCAAATTTTCTGGAAGTCTGTTTGTTTTGATTAATGTTGAAATAGTCTAAACCAACAATTATTCTCAATGTTCAGCTTGAAAAATTATGTAAAAAAATTGTTATGTCTCTATCATTAAAAAGCCTTCAAATTACAAAGGCAGTAGGAAGAAAACTTTTTAACTTGAGCAGCAGTCAATATAAGTAAACCCCTCAGACCAGATATCAGGAGAACAAGACCAAGTTAGAGAAAGGAGCATAATTCTGTATCTTTAAATGGAACAAAAGAAGAAAAAAAATTAAAAGTTTAGGTATGGGCATACTGCTGTAATGTAAAATAAAACTAAAATAAAAACTATAATAAATTAAATAATGTAAAATAAAACTAAAAACCCCGACACAAGTAGGCAAAGAAAAAATAAAGAGGAAAACAAGCAGTAGAATATTTGCTCTAAAGAATAATGGCCTTTTGGCTAATAATGCAGGTAATCTTTCAAAAATACAAAATGTGACACATCTGTGTAGGGTGATCGAACTTCAGACATGTTTCCTGGAGGTGATCTACAAAAAATAAGGTTAAGACTTGAAAAAGCGTGATGAAAAATGAAAATATGTTGTTTCACTGCAAAGCAAATGGAAATGCACAAATGAAAACAGATAACAGAGGAGAAAATATTTGAAGGTAAAATGTAAATGTAAACCACAACTGTTGATGTCAAATGAGAATAAATAAACTTGCCCTAATGTCCCCTGTCAGGATGTACTTCTACCAAAAATGCAATTCTTCTTTTATCCATTCCTAGAGGAACTAATTAATTAATCAGTTTAATCACAATAATTCTCTACGACATCAGCAAAAACGCACAGTTCACTTTATCAGACTAGGGAAAGATCTCTGAATATCTGTTGTCATAAAGAAGTGTGTAAATCAATGTGCATGCATACTCACATGAAACTGCTGTACCTGCTTGCTGGATCATTAAAAACAGAGCTTTTACTGACAGAATACACAACAAAAATTGAAGAATACAAACATATAAACACTGTGTCCTAAAGCCTGAACAGCTGCTTTGACAGCCTAAATGCCAAATGCTTTGAACTCAGATTCATGTGGGGCACAGTGACAGGCATGAGCTCTTTCTGTAAGAATTCTGTGTTTTCTACACAGATCTGTGCATTCAGTGTATTGGTATATTTACACATAGAACTCCATGCTAACCAGTGTATATAATGATGTATGATTACATTAGTAAACACCTCCAGTTTTTAATAGCTTTCCCTCGTGTATCATCTCTAATTTGACAGGCACTCACTATGAGCTTTCTACCTTAGTTTCTTTGCCATCAACAAGAAACGTTTGAAAGATGTGTCTCTGCTGAACCAGGAAAATAAAATATTAACAGATGAAGTTTCTTGACCAAAGAAAGTTTAGCCTGTTGACAGATTTTCAGGCTGTTTGCTGTTGAACTCAGTCACACTAGAAGGTGGATCATTAAGCATAAATCCATATCTGAGTTTGTAATGATCTCTTTTCTATCTCAATGCAGAGCAGGTCAAGTGCTATCTTTTTTAACCTGTTTCAGAAAAAATAATGAATGGGGAAGATAAAAGAACTGCTGAAAGTTTCTGAATAGAACTTTCTTCTTCAGATCAACATTTGAAAATCATTCCCAGCTGTTAAATCTGAATTCTTAATTGTACACAAGAGGCTGAGGAGAAAATAATCAGCAGATGCAGCTACAGTTTGTCATAGCTGTGATTATCTATTCGCTTCATGATTTACAGTTTTCAACCACTTCTGGAGACACTGGCACCAAATTTATTCTCCCAATACTGCTATCTGTGCACAAGTATTTAATTATAGGATCACTCACATTTTCTATGGAATAATTCTTGAGTGCAGAATGCTATATTTCAATTCCTGGAGCTTACAGTCTCAAAAATCAGGAAAAAAAAATCAGGGATTCATGGTGGCAATTCCATGATGCTAAAAGCTCAGCCCCACTCCCTGTGCTGTTCTGGCCCCTAAACACCTGCTTTTCCCAGAAATCCGAGTAAATCTAGCCAGAAGAGAAACAAAAAAGGGAAGAAGTAAATGCATGGGGAAGACAGGATGGTGAGGAGGAAAGTAAACAGCAGTTGGGGTTATTCCTTTCTTTTTGACATCACATTACATATTCCATCTGCATACCCCAAGGTCTCAGACAAGTCTATAAAATTATGCTCTACATGTGCTTCAACATGTTGGTTGTGAGAAGTGATTTACAAAGAATTCAAGCCTGAACACTTCTCCATTTACAGCCTTTAGTCATGATTTAGTCATGATGCCTTCCAAGCATGTTCACCTGAGTGCTGGGAATGACGTGGTGCTTCCAGGTGTGCAGAAGTGCACCGGGACCTCCTCATGTCTGCTGAAGCCTGTGTGCAGACACTGAGGGTGACAGCATGGGCTTCCAAACTCACAAATGTGTTAGCAATTTATTGCATAGATCTGTGGCACTTTCATGTCAGAGAGGTAAGAAAAATGGATATTTAACCCAGTAAATTTTGTTGCTCCGTAACACAGAAGCCATTACAATATAGATGAGATCTGGAATCTATTAAAAGACATAATGGAAAATAAAAGCTAAACACATAAATAACTCATCCACTTGGAATTTCTTTTAAAAATATTGAAAGGCATTAGACACAACCAAGATTAAGTGTCTGTAAAATATTTTTTTAAAAGAAACGTTTTTTTCACTCCGGCATATGAGAACAAAGCAACATCTAAAACCTCAACAAAGCGAAACTTTATTAGTTCTGCCTAGAAATTTTAGGCTTCAGCCTTAACTCACTTTGTTCTTCCAGGATGTGGTTGGGAACTATAGAAGTTTAGTTGGGACTTTATCTATTATGGTAAATATTCATTGATGGTTAAAGATGGCCAGACATTGAAATATTGAACCTTTCAAAACCAAGGGCTAAATTTCAAGGGTGCACTGAGTATACACTGGACCATGGGAGCTCCTCCTCAATGACCAAGTATGATGTATTATTGAGGACAAGGTTTCTTTAAAACACATGGGTCAGTGGTATGGAAATGGTTCTGCACAGACTGAAAATTTTTAACCATTAACCATAACCATGCAATGAAAATTAGTTCCAGCATGCTATATTTTATGCAGGAGAACTTACATCTCATAAAACAAAAATCTTTTCTTGTTAAATTATTCTAATGGTCACTTAGCTATCTTTTGGAAGCAATCAAAATGAGAAATGTACATATACAGAAATTCTGTATATATACAATGGCACTGATTCAATCAAACCTTTAGCTATGTATTTTATCTGAAACAGTTACATATGGAAAGCAGATGAAGCAAGCTGAAATTATTTTTTTAAGCTAAAATCCTAATTTAAAAAGCATATATTCAGTAGAAATACATCTTCTGTTAAATATACCTTTGTTCTTCAGTGAACTGTGGAATATTTCTCTGATCATGTATACATTCTATGAGCACTAAACTAAGGCAGAAATCTCTAGAACTACTTAAATAACCACAATATATAATCTCCCCCAAAGGCACTTTGTTTACAATAATTTATGGTTTTAACGTTTCCAGACTACACAGAAGTGGTGGGTTAACATACCAGCATAACTGTGGACTTCAGACATTTAAAACAAACACTGGGTAATGACCCTGCAGTGTGGCAGTGACTGCGAGGATGAAGGGGCCACACAGCAAGTGGCATTCCCCTCTGTGAGTACTTTGGCATTGGCTAAAGAGAAGAAGACTTAGAATATCTCTGATAATTGCACTTAAAAACTAAAAAAATTAAGAACCTTCTGATCATGGATATATGGCAGGAAGGCAGAGTAAACAAACACTCCTAACCAAAGCTAGGCACTATCTTTGATGGCTTCTAGCAGTGGCAGATCCCTGGCTCTCTGGGTAGCAGAAGACAGGATCCTGGTCTGGCTTCTCCAGGGGCTGCATCTAACACCAGACCTGCTGAGCCAAGGGCCTGATCACTGGGCAAGGAAGTGGGCTTGGTCAGGGCAGTAATTTCAAACAGGATCCCATTTTCTAGACCTCTAGAGATTGATTTGTGCTCTGAGTTAAAAAAAAACCAAACCAGCCACAAAGTAGTAATTAAAAAAACCTCTTGCGTTCTCTTAGCAAATGGAATGTTGGACAATTCAGCCTGGGGGTCATGAATTGGAAAGGCTTGCCCTGCAGTGGCAGGCTGGCACGGGCAGCACAGGGCAGACAGCTAGGCTTGGAAGGCTGTGTTGGGTTCTCCCCCACTTCCCTGATCCACAAAAGTCCACGGCTCTGCCCTTGGGAAGCAGCAAGCTGTGCCCAGGCAGCAGGGCAGCCCTTCCTTCTGCCTTGTGCTGTTGAAGCAGAAAAAGGGAAAGCAGAGGGACTGACACTGCAGCTCAGAGGAAAACATCTCAGACCAGGATCCCTTCAGCTTCTCCTGGATTGGCACCAGCACCTTTCCAGCTCCAGCTGCTTGAACAGCTCTTGCCTTTACTTCCAGACTGTGCAGGCACAGAAGACCAATCTAGGCTGAAATCTGGCTGTCATCAGGGGACAGGCAAGGGGAGAAAACAGCAATCATCTTCCAGATGAGACAAGGGCTTCCACTGTGAGAGGGGCTCCAAGAGCCCAGAGATCAGAGGAACAACTGGTCTCCTCAGCAGAAAAATGAACCTCCCAGAGTCCTTTTCTACAGCAATACTGGTGATCAGGGTAAGGTAAAAGCATGAAGTACACTGAAGCAAAAACCCTCTGCAGGTACAAAAAGGAGTGAAACACACATACTGCAAAGAGGACAACCTGCCCCCCAGGAGATGCACAGTATCTGGCCCAACAAAAGTATCCAAAGTTCCTAAAATAGTTATTTTAGTTTAACTACTAGGTGAGCTTTTCCTTCCAGTACAAAAGTTTCCATGATGCAAAAGGTCCCATGCTGAACTTGACCTGAACCCCACGTCTTTAACAGCAGAGAAAAAAAGATGCAAGATTGAGCAAGTCCTTTGAAGCACTTAGTGTCTGTTCTCCACCATAAAAGATACTTTAGTAGATTTGACAGAATTTCTAAGGGTGGAAGATCATTTATCTGCCAGGGTCTGACAACTCTCAAATTCATTCCAGTGAGAATGCAGAGGTGTTTCAGGAGCTCAGGCGCTGGAGCACAGCAGGCTCTGCTGAATGAGGGCTGCTAAGCTGAGGGAGTGCCAGGCGTGAACCATAGGAGACAAAACAGTCACTGTGAACAAACTCCTAAGTGCACACTTGAAAGTCTTCAGCTTCTGCTGCTTGATCTTATTTTTTTTAAAAGGAAAAAAAATACAGTTTCACAATCCTAACAGTTGCTCTATAAATAATGAGATGAAAGGAAAATATGTAATGATAAGCACTTAAATATTTGCCTCATAAGCCATTAGTGAGGAAGTGCAGCACTACGAAAACAATAGGTCTGGACACCAGCAGAATTATCCTGCTCCCTGTGCCAAGGAATGCAGGCTTGCTGAGCAACTGAATTCATGCTCCATGGTGCATTTCATGCACTGGTAAGAGCCCACTAACCTGCACAGGACTGTCCTAAAAGCAGGTGTGATGTCCACATGTAAGGAAGCACTTTCAGAATAACATCACCATGGGGTGACATTAACTATAAAACATTTGTTCTCCTAAGCAGCTCAGGAAGGATGAATGAATGAAGGTGTTGGACTCAGTGGGTTCAGTACAAATATAGCAACCCTCTGGCCAGTGACAAGTTAGTGCCTCAGTTTCCACACTTCAAAATAAAACTTACTTCCCAATCTACAGGGATATCGTAAAACAGCAATTCTTTATTGGATGTGACAACTGTCAAAAACCTTAAGGATATAATAAATTACAGTATTTATTGTATGAATATTGATATGCCTTGCCGTCAGTTAAAGAGTTTTGCTTAGGAGTAAACCAAATTTTTCCACCTTGCATAATAAAGGAAATTTGTGAGACCTTTGCCAGTTCCACCACCAACAAATTACAATCTTAAAGGCAATGGTTCAAAAATGTTTTAAAAAACATGACACAACAGCAGACCATGAACTCCCAATGCTATGCTGCAATCAGTGAATACAATATATGAAGGGAATTCAAAGTAAGAGCAGGGAAGCAGTATTACTCCCCTATGTGACACTGACAGGACCATAAAATAATGCAAGCTTAGTTTTGGAGTGTGAGTATTTCAAAAGTAATGTTGAAAAAATTCAGCACATTCAGAAAAGAGCTATAAAATTCTGAATTATGGATGGTGCCAGAGAAGTTCTCCCTTCAGGCTTTGTTCAAAAGAATATGAAAAAGTGATAATATGGGTACCTATGAGAAATTTCTGATAAAAGAGTACACTCCAATTCAGAAGAAAAAGTATGTGAGACAGGGAAAAAAAGTTATTATAGCAATCAGTTTGGTCTTAAAGTGTAGAGATGTGCATTTTCTAATATTAAGGTATATTTCTGGAGGTGAAATCCCAATTTTAGTTGATGGAAAGAGCTGGGACTTCAGCAGGACAAAAATTAGAAGCACAAGATTAACTTTCATGTCGCTAAAGTGAACTTTAAGAGCGATATTTGCTCATATTTTATTTTGTAACTTATTACTAGTTCTAGTTATCATGGTATTAAAAAAAAGAAGGTCATAATGAAAAAGGTACAGGATATAGGGGTTTCCAACAGTTTAACTAAGGTGTTGAGTAAGAAATGGATGAAAGTCCATACATTATCTGTGTTTTTCAAGAAGATTTTTTAATGTTGTTTAAAGGTATCTAACAAAGATATATAAATGGCATATTCCACTCAGCATAGAGAGAAAAAACACCATAAATAAGGATGCTGGGTCAGCTGTCAGTTGGCTAGTATTTGGGTTTTGCTGTGATTATGATTTACAGGTATCATATCAACCATATCAATCTTCTCAGCTGGTATCAGAGCACCAGCTTTCTACCAAATTTAGTTTCAGTGAGAACTAGTGACACATCCAAAAAGCATTTAACAAATGCCCTGAGTCTATGCATTTTCCCTTCAATTCACAACAACTACAAATCCTCCTCACCAGCTGGGCTCAGCAGCTTTCTGCCACAAGATAAGGCCCTGAACAGGTTTGAATCTGGTTTTGTGATGCAAGATTATACGGAGAGTAATCTTAATGGAAATGTCAAAGTGAAGCAAAGCAGGTATTTCCTTTGCACCTGCAAAAAGCTTCAATGCAAATAGATCACAAGAAGAGCTAAAGCTTGGTTTTATTAGAAACCAGTCAGGCATTGATGAGACAAGTTTGTTTTGAATGTAGTTGTTTAAAGTTATCTGTGTTTTAACAGTGTTGTGGTTGCAAACTGAGCAGCAACCTTGCTGCTGTGTCATTAACAGATAAATTCCTCAGACCTTCTATCTCCTGGCAGAGAAGACAGTGCCACCTGCAAATACACAATTACAGCAATTGCCACTCAACTGCACACAATAATCATCCACTCAAGTTCCAATTTAGCAATGAAACCTATGGGAAAAAGTATTCTTTTTTGGGAAAAACATTTTCATCTTTTCAGATGACCTACACAGTGAAAACCACATAAAGGAAAAGTTTTCTTGTTCTGTCTCCTACATCACTCCAGTAAAACCAAGTTGGTTTTAATCAGGACTGCAGAAATCCGACTGAAGTCAGGGATTGAATGAAGTAATGTCTCACAGCATTTTCTCTAAAAGACTATCCTGCGTGCAAAAGTAATGAGGAATCAAGAGAGTTCATGCTGAAAGGTCAAAAATAATGATTACTGTGTAAGCAATATAGTTCACAAACATTTGTATCCATGATACACACTGCCTTTAATTGGTCTGTTGATATGACCTGCCTTCAGTTTTATGAGCTTTCAGTTTTGCCCTACAACAGCCACAATGAGAACATTAAATCTCCAAGCAACCCAGCTCTTGTAATCCTGACAACAGTACAGCTTAGCTCCAGATACATCAATGTCTAATTGCCACAAATATATATTTGTTTTTATCATCACTGGCAGTCCACAGTCCTATCACCATCTATGAAACCGAAAACACAGCCATGAGAAACCTTGGAGCTGACTCAGCTGTTCTAGGAACTCGACACAGAAATTTCCAAATCACTGTACATCCTGCCTGCTGAGCTCCTACAGAGAGGATAAAGGGAGTCAAAATGTTAGAAATGTCTGTGTTTCATCTCACCCAGATGAGTGGCTTATGCACACCAGAACAATTCCAAGACGTGAGGAGCAGAGTGCAGCACATAGGACACGCTGTTCTCTGGTGAGCTATAGATAGCCAGGCTCAAGGATCTTATAAAAGACACAAGTTTAAAAGAAGTTCCTGGAGTTGCTTATATGAGCAGCAGATACCACAGACAAACTGTGCTGTTTAATCCCCTGGAGCACAAGAGCTACTGAATTAGGAAAAAAAAGGAGTTGGAATTAACTGATGCTGTTCATCTCCATTCTATTAAAACACATTACTGGTTAGAGACCAAATAATAGAATTTTCTGATAGTGCACTTTTCCTTTTAGATTTTCCAAAACTGAAGAGGCAAAACAATTTATGATCAGAGAGTTGTTTCAGAAACATGTAAGCTGCTTATAGTTAAATATTTCCCCAGTAATTAAGCCGCACAAAGAAAAAGATGAGACTGATTGATTAACACTACAGATGAACAGAAGTACTGTTTCCTTCTTATTTAAAGCTGTGAAGTTTAACAAATATTACTCTCTGAATGAGGAAAGAAGACTATTTTTCATGTTCTGCCTTCACTCAACACCCTTAGTCTGCCAGGCTCCCATGGGCTCCTCCCAAGGCAGCAGCAGGTGCCCAGCAGAGATGGCCAAGGACTGGGAGGGCAGTACAAAAGTGTTTCATCTGGAAACAGAAAACAGAACACATAGTCTCATAAACACCTGCTTTCTTCTGAACCTGCTTGATCACTATCACACTCAAGAGTATTTGGGAAGTAGCTCTGCTCTGACACGCATGGTCTCCTCAAGGACTCCCTCTCTACCAAATTATTTTGATTGTCGTGTCAGTATTTTTCTTTTTTAAGCCTCCCATGTACTAGTGTGGTATGACAGGAAAGATACTGCAATTTCTGTAACATCATTAGAGTCACCGTTTTCAGCACTGCCAAAATGTTTGTTTTGAAAGAAGTTTATTTATCTTCACTTTTTATTTGCATTCAGGAAAGTTTTACTGTCATTATTAGAAGATGACACATAGGCTTTGAAGAGTCTGAAATATTTTTTTAACTAAAACTGTAATTTATGAATTAAATAAATATTCTACACTATACTTTTCTAGGCTGATATTACTCCTGTTTCTTGCTTCAACTATCCTGCACCAGCACCCCATACAGCACATATTAAACACATGTATTTCCTTTCAAAGGAAAGAGCACAGGATAATTAATGGAATGTTGCAAGTATATATAAATGAAAAACTATAAATGAAAAAATGAATGAAAAAATATATTATTTAAAAATTTATAAGTTAACTATAAATTCCCATCCTGAGAAAAATTGCTAGGAAAGTAACAGGACCAATGAGCAGAAGAAGCCTACACTGCAGGACCACAGCACGGTCACCACCTTCACTGCCCAGGTTATCAACAGCAGCCCCAAACCCAAATGCTCCCAATGCCAGAAGCCTCCTCTTGCTTCCCTAGTGCACTCAACCCTTGGGAGGATCCAGGGGCCTATTTTAAATGGCTACAGTGTCATTAAAGCCCAAACAAACAATCATAAGCCCCATTTACACTGCTAAACAATGAACATCATAAGAGCAGTAGGAGGGAAGGAACAACTGCTTTGACTAAAAGGCAGGTTAATGGCCATTGAAACCAGTGACCTGGCCAGGGCACAGACATTTCATGGCTCACAGGCTGGCCCAGTGACAGAGCTGTTCTCTGGCTCAGCAAGGCCAGGATTTCACCTCACCATGACTTTTGCTTTTCTGGTAATCATCTCACTCTCTTTTACTTGCGGAAATAGATGAGACATGCTGAGAAAAGTAGCATAACGAAATGATGACCATAGATCTTTTCCAGCATCAGCACTTTATTAGAGAGGTTTGTTTGCCAGCTTATTTTTACAGGAGCTCAAGAGGCCTGACTGCATATTTGAGAAGCTGTGCTCTGTTCCAGTTTTAATGACAAAATGCCAAAGTTTAACATGCAATGCCAAACATTCCAGAAACCTCCTGCACAATAGCCACTTTAAATGATGTCTTACTTTTCCTGCTTTGTGAGGCATACACTGTAGCAAAAACATTCTTTTCTCTTTTTAAAAAACACACAGCAATGACAGTTCAACATGAGAAAGCAAACAAGCAGACTCCAGCTCTTTAATCCCGTGATATGCAAAGCTAAAGATCTGTCGTAAGTCACACATCTTGCCTTTTAAGTACATTAGCATGTACTGTGTGTACAGGCATGCTAAACATCAACCCCCAATCCATACATACAGGGATTTGTTTCTTATGTTGTGCAGTGGATGATTTGCAAAACACTGAAAGTGTTTCCCCCTAATCTGCTTTAAATAGCCAGAAAATGACTGTAAAATTAGTATGTCAAATAGGAACCGAGAAATAACAATAAAACCCATTCTGAATGAGGCTGAAATCAAACAAAAAATGTTGAAATATAATATAGTGTATTTGTACTGCATTGTTAGAGATGGTGCCCAGCTGTGGATTAGGTCTCATTGTGCACAGTGCAGTACACAGGCATTGAAAAGCTTGAAGTGGGCAGCAAAATCCACTCCAAAGCCGCAATAATTAAAATGTGTGGTCAAAGTAAAAACGTTAATGCACAAAAAGGTTGCAAAAAGAAAAAGGCCATGCCATTATGGTTGGTTCAGCAAGGTAGCAATTAGCATACCAGCTGCCCAGTCACTCGTGAGTGCTGTACAGGCAACCTGACAGACCTGCGTTAAAGCAATGCTCTGAAAGAGGGTGTGTGAGTGACTTTGAGAGATCCTAATAAAAATGGTGAGAAGCATGTGGGAGTTTGAAAACGATGATGTAGCCTAGGGCCTTTCAGCACCTCTCCCATAACTGTCAGAGCAAATGTCAAAATGAAGCACTATCATTCACAGCAGAACAAAGTAAATGCTTCTGAACCTGAAACACGGTAGAACAAAACCCACTAAGATAAGGTAATTATAGAATGACCCTACACCATAGGCCCCACAAAATTTTCATGCATTAAGAAGCTCATCTAAAGACAAATTCACTGGATGTCTTTCTAATTATTGTGTTATACTGTTGTCATTACAAGAAATTTCAATAAGCCACTTCATTCCCCCAAACAGATGTATTAAACTTTTTTATCATTATTGAAAATACACCAAATCAGAATATAAATTTTCTGTTTAGGTGCAACTAGGAAAAAAGGGACACAAGTGGGGGATATCGGTAAGAAACTGCAAGCTATTGGAAAACTGAGGAATTTGAGTGTGTTTGAGTAGAGGGATATATGGTTCATAAGAGAAATTAAAAGCCTCTAGTTCATGTAAGGGTTTTCACTTAAATGATGCTTTTTTCCTACATTAAAAAAAAGAAGAAGAAAAAACAAAGGAAACAGAAGTAATGCCTATTATGTCTGATATTGCATATATTGCATCCAAGAATACATGCACTACTCACATTCCTCTTGCACACAAATTTTAATTTCTTTTATCCCCTTCTTCTCAATATTTACCCAGACAAATCTACCTTCTTCTCAGTGTTTACCCAGACAAGGCAGATGACACCACCTAGCATGACTGCCTGCAGTTTCAACAGGGTGTTACTACTTGACATCCTCACTTACACACCTTCAAAGAACACTCACAATCACAGGGCAAGAGGAAGGCAAGTTCTGATACCTCCTGACATATGTAAAAATATTTTATGAATGGGCATAAGGTTCTATACATATACATACAAGCATAGGTCACACAGTTACAATGTTGTGGAAAGACTTATTAAGAGTAATTTCTTAAGGCAGGTATGCAGTATGGAGAACACAGTGCAATCAATTTTACTTTACTCATTTTTGTTTTATGGGACAGTCTGACATGTTCAATTATTCCATTTCAGTATGGAACTCAAAGCAGACACAAGAACCTAAGCAGTACCATACACAGAGCTCACTTTTGCAGTGTGATTGAGTTAGGAACTCCTAAAGCAAACTCTATGATTATGAACCACTCAACAAAAAAAGCCCACCTAAATGATAAGCTATTCTAAGCAAATGAGTTCATCAAACACGATTAAAATATTTTACAATAAGCTTTTTTTCCCATTCCGTTCCTCCCCAACAGGAACAGATTATGATGATTATATCCAAGATTTGTTATTCAAGTTCTAATTTGTTGATGATAACTCACAAAAGTCTTCCTAAATTATGGCCAAGAAAAACAGCCCTGCCCACATAATAATGCAGAGCATTACTTCACACGTCTGGAAGAATTTCAGAGTTTCTACTTCTGTAGTTCTTGCAGATCTATTATGGTAGAATATCTAGCCATGCAGTATCTGGTACCAGCTACTTTTATCAAGCTTTGGTAGCTTTATAAAGTTAGTTGCACTCCTTTTTTGAAAATTTTTAAGTGCCTTTGTTCTTGACACTCATACAATTACTAAAATCATCTTTCCAATTAGCTTTAGAATCCAAATGTGTTTAAAGCCTTTTCTAGGCTTTGAAGTGGCACAAGCTTCTTATGAAATTGTCTTTCTTTCTCTGAAAAAACTTTTCAAACAATCCCTTATCAGAAATGCTTTCTTACATTCAGCTAGGTTCTTCTTGCTTGTTGCAAAGGCTGCTGGGCACGCTGACACGCTAATACAAGTTCTGTACTACACCAAAGCTTTATACATGGCACCCACAATCATCTGAGAGCACCTACATTAAAAGCAGATAGGGACAAATGCACATAGATATTTAAATAGGTTTTGCCACCTTATCCACGCTGTTGACTGTGTTTAAACTATAACTCACCACATGCAATTCTGGAAAGCTCATATGTTAATTTATACACTGATTATTTCTGCAACATGGTGACACCACAAAGCAGTAATGTAACTCTACACTTAGAGTGTACACAACAATGTAACCCAAGCTCTTCTGGTTTGCTCCACAGTTGCACTGGACAGAAATGAAGTTTCATGCTTGAAGCTCAAGAAAGAAGTAGCAAGAGTCTTCAAACATGGTTTTGTGCTTGTGCTAGTGACTCCAAGCACAGCACTGCTGCAAAGGTCCTTGTGCATCTGGCTGTTTTCAGTGAAAACTGACTGACTGATGCAGAAAATGTGATTACAGGGTTTTACATGAAAACAAGATTAATGCAGAAGTCACAGTGAACAGCGATTTACTAATTTAAAGTTATAATATAAAATTTAAGTATATGGTATATTTTCAGTTAGCTGTATTTGCATGAGCTTCCCCTTATGGTCAGTCTACTCCCAATACAGCATGAAGGACATCAGGACACAAACAGAGAGACACTTTAAAACAACCTTACCTCAGGGGTGTAGTGGGTACTACACTTCCAGGTCTACCAGCTTCTACAGAAGTGCTGTGGTTCACTGCTAAAAGAATTCTTACCTTACAGGTAATGTCTACACTGGTCACAAAACACACAAGTCCAGCTTTTTTTTTTACAGTGTTCAATTAATTGCAAATAAGGTAATTTTACTGGAGATAATGAACACAGAACTGACTGTCAGCACCAGCAGCTGAACCTGACATGGGATGAAGGCGGAACCAGACAAACCTCAGACAAGACACGAGCCACCATTGTGTCTGGCTTCCAGGAAGGCAATTTGTGGGCCAGGCTCCACCAGGGCATTTCTCTTTCACAAACAGTAACAATGTTTTATTCTTCTCAGAAACCTGACAAGAGTAAACTTGAATGATTTTACTTCCAAGGCAAACAAGGAGCATGCCTCTTCTTTAACACACCCTAGTTATAAAAAGAAAATTCTCTTGATAATAACCATGTGGTGATAACTCACCTCATTATTACCAGGGTTTTGTCATTTCAAGACTTCTCATTTCCTTAAAATCTCAAAGTAGATAAAATATAAAAGGCTCATTTGTGTAGCACAGCAGTGGTTAATGTTCACTACGGAAGGCAAAGTAATCCCTCTGTTGCTCTGGTCCACAAACTCCTGTGGTAATTGGCTAAAAGGCTCCTGGCAACTCTTCCTGTGGAAAGGAAACTATTCCCCTCATATCTGCAGGGCAGAAACAGTTGATGTGAACAGTGCCCATTTCTCCTTAGGTTATTTTTTTGGGGTTTTTTTTTTTTTGTTCCCAAAATAAAATAGGTATTAAATAACGAACAGGAAGGAAGACCTTAGAGGCAGGAGCTATTCTTTGAAGAAGTCACCACATAAGCACTAAATTACTCTCTCAACTGCTGCTTGCAGCCAACAAACCCTTCTCTTGGGAGAAAGTACATTGGTCCCTTCTCCTGACAGAGTGGAGGGGTGGGATGGTGTTAGAAAACTAAGCTATGGATGAATCCTACTCACCAAACAGAAATAAAAGACTCTTTATAGAGAAGAAAATAAATAATAAGGGAGTAAACTTTATAGCTGAATTCTTCTTTTCATCAGTAACATATCACTGTAATGTAATTTCTGAATACTCCCATTACCTCCTTCTTTCCTACCCTAATTTCAGACACACTAGAACCATAAGCATAGTTTACAAGAAGACAGAACAACTATGAATTTTCTCCTCATTCCTTTAACCTGTTGGTCAGGCAGGTGCCTGCTTGCCACTGCACTGCCCTTGTACTGTGACATACAAGAATGAACATATTTATGCTCAAATCTAACAGACAAGAAGTGCTCATAGATCAGTCCCCAGTGCATGAAACCTGTCTGCAACCTTCTAAGGAACATTTCATTTCTCATATCTACTGAAAATGAAGGTATTTTTTATTCAGATGGCAGTTCAATGTCTGTCTCTCCTTAACTTTACAGAAACTCACACATAACTGCAAGAGACCTGCCTAATATTTGTAGTACTATAATACTGGTGCCTTTAAAGATAAATTCAGATCTTTATACAGGAGCCTGCAAAATGAAATCTTCAGGTAAGACAAAGAAAAAAATATAGAATGAATGAAAAAGTCTGTATAAAGGAAGTGGTAAACCCTTCAAACAATAAAAGGGAATAGCCAGCACATTAGTAGCCAAACTTGTGCCTCTTGCACATCCACAAATACTTTTGAAGGCAATGAAGATATGGGTACACACGGAATAAAAGGTACAGACAGAACAAACACCTTACCTTCTCCCAGCTCATAGGCCCCAGCTTTAAGCTACAGCTCAATCAACTCAACACCAGACATTCCACATCAATTTAATGACCATAATTGAGCACAAAGGTATTTATGCAGGTTTCTGTATTGTTTTATATCTCCAAGGACATAAAATTAATTCCCATTCATGTATGGTAACATAATATGTAATAATATAAATTAATTTTCTTCAAGAAATAAGTTTTTATCACTGTACACTAAGAAATATTTAACTGCTAAACTATTTTCTCTTCACTTGCTTCCAACTAGTGCAAGTGAAACTCACATGCCTTTTGTAAAGGCAAAACAAGCTGCAAATCGATTTTTGTTACTGATTTTCTACCACTAGATGCCTCTTAAATAAACATAATCAGTCACTTTGACAAAGACTACTGTGTTGCCACCATTCAGTGGAAGGGGTTCAAGTCACATGAAACCGAACTGTCTGGGGAGAAAAAATAAAAAAGGTTCTGCAGTGGACACAGCCCTGGAACTTGTTTTGCCTTTCCTTTGTGTCCTTTGTCCCCTACCCCACCACGACAGTGAGACCCACCTGCACTCCCTGCAGAGCAAGGACAGCCCCAGCTGGTCTGCAGCAGTGTGTGCCACAGGCAGGCAGCTGCTGGCACTGCTGCCTCTGCTCCCTTCCCAAGGCAGCTTGGGAAAGTGTAAATTGGGATTGCCTCCTCTGCCCAGTGACCTTTAGGATAGCTGTTCTCCTTTCAATCTTAAATAAAATCATCCAAGATCGTTTTGCAGACAAAAAGATACATTCTCAGCCATGTGAGCTTTCTCCTCCTAGGAAATGAGTCTAAAAGCCAAACACACCAGTGCAGCTGCTGAGCCTGTGGACTGCAGGCAGGGCAGTGAAAACTGAGAAGTGGCTTTGGGGGGACAGATGAAAAAAGGGGGTGGCTGATGCTGACAGAGAAATCCAGCTCAGTACATGCTAGTATTGTCCCAGGAGCTGATCACAACATCAGTGACTGGGGGGGAAACAGGAAATCCTAAATTACTTTGCTAGTAAATTAAGATTCTTAGAAACATTACCAAAAATCCTGGATCTACTGAAGTCAAGACATGCTATGATATTAATGTCAATGCACTTACAATTTCACCTTCCTCTGTACAAGGATACCAGTATGAGTTTATTATTGCAGTCTGGATTACAAGATTTCATTGGGTGTATTGGCTTCATTTAATGCCTAAGTCTGATTTAAATATAGAAAATAAATGGTGACTTTGTATAAGGTTTCCATGAATTTCAGTTCATGATACAGCATTTTGGCACAGGACCATAGGCTTTACTCTGTCTCTAATTAGGTCTGCAGAACACTCATTTACTTAAATGGGATCTACTCATGTGTCTCTGGAGGAACAAGTGAAACAAATGGTTATCTCGTGTCTGAATAAATATTTTTGCTAGTGAAAGAGCTTCAGCAGCGATTCCTTGGGAAGGGGAAAAATGAAGGATTACATCCTGAACTAATCTAAGGCTGAAGATGCATTATTTATGGCTCAGCTGATCTAACAGCTCAGCATAGCTGGAAGGGGGGGCCAAATCCTCAGTCCTTCTGCCCCCATATATATTTCTGCCCCATCTTCCTCCCTATGCATAAAGTGAAACAATTTGTCTTATTCCCCAACACTGAAATAATTTTGTTGTTTCTGCAACTCTTTAATTAGTGTGTGGGAAAAGAGAAAAAAAAGGATTGAGTAATACAGATATAACATGTAACTTTACACTAAATTATGCTATCTGCTGTAAAAGTTAATGGAAATTACCTGCTTATACTTATTGGATAAATGGCTGGCCTAAGGTTGAGAAAGAGGAATCCAGTGGCCCTGAATACCTTCATCTTCAAGATGGAACTTACATGGTTCAGTGAAACCTGGGCCTTTCTCCTTCAGCAATGCATTTTCATAGCTTTTAAGAAAGGAAAATCTGGAGAGCTCTGCAGGAGCTCCACTCCTCACCATCGGGATCTTCACCTCTGGGCCCTGAGTGAGAACTGCACAGCACCCCACAGACCCTGGGGTGTTACCCTGACCTGTGGGCAGGGGTGACAGAGGCAAATGATAAAGGCAAAAGAAAGTCAGTGTCTCATACTTCACAGTAGAAGTGAAAAAAGCTCACAGCTGAGAAAAGAATATAATGTTATGATACAGACACACGAAGCTGATGGAAAATTCACCTAAACCCACCTGTAAAACTATGTTTCATCAGTGATTTCCCCCATCAGCATTATCTGTACAGACATATGGGCTGAAGCATTTCAACAGCAAGTACAAATGGTGAGGGAAAACACTGTATCTGAGCTTTTATGCCAAATCCAGCCTATAATTATTGCATCATTTTGACAGCTTAATTCTGCAAATTCCCCAGAACACATTTCAGATCAGGATTGATGGAAGAAATGTGCAACACTTCTGGAGCTGTGTGAACTCCTGCCCTGCCAAGATGGCCAATCTGTGTGTCAACATCATCACTTGGGAGGTGTCACCAGCTGGTAGGGCAACATGGTCCTGTGAAAGTAAATTCACAGGATTTTGAGGTTTTGAGGCAGAAGGTTGACTTGGCAGCCTCTAGACCACTGATGGTTCTCCTGTCACCTAGCCCTATCCTCTCACTCAACCAGTCATGTATTTACCAAGGAGGATGGCACCAGGACAGCTCACCTGGACAGGCCATGGGAGCAAACCAGCAAAACTGATTTTGCTGGATTATCACATTTCTGTTCCTGACTCATAGATACTCACTACAGGTTAAGGATCTTCCCTGAACTGTCACTTTGAGCACAAGAAGACAAAATATCCCATACCTTGCTCTTTTTCCCGTGCCATGGGTTGCAATTACTACAGGGACACATATCCTTCAAGACACATTTTCCCCAGCCTTCAAGTCTACCACTGCCATGAAATTCTCCACTGATTGTTTGCAGCTGTTTGTGAAAGAGCTGGGCCACATGACTGTTAGGTCTGAATTTGAACATTGTCATTCTGTTTCAATAGATGGATAAAATTATGACCATAGTCCAAATCTGACATTGGGCTTCCCATGAAATTAATGAGCTCTGGACCAGCGTTACACTAAATTTCAGTGTGAGAAGTATTTTCTGTTTCAAACAGTTTCAGCATTTAATTACAGGCTGATTAGACATTAATATAAAAAAACCTGCCATAAAATCGACATTTTCAAAAATACCATTGTAATTGTGTCAATTTCCATTCTAAATTAATACAATTATTTAAACAAGCAAACTGTAGCACAAAGCTGTTCGCTGCTACTGCCAACCAGCAGGTGTTATCTGACCTATTAATCAATTACCTAGATAAAGGTAAAATAGTCTCAAGTTTCAATTACACATAAAGAACGTTTAATTTAAAAAAAAATCAATTTATATGCACGACAAAGTTGCACTGCAGGCATGAAAAAGTATAATATTTTAGATAATTGGTTTTAGGAAAAAATACAAATTACAAAAATATCTTCAAAAGAAAGTGCCTTTAATTGCATATAAAGTAGTTTATGATTATTTCCTGTAATTAAAGTCAAGATTTGCTGGGACTAGGCCTTTTTGCAGATGAGTAAGGTATTTTTGATTCACACAATCCTCACTAAGCCAGAAAAGCAGAATAGTTGCTGTATTTAAATGCATGATCATAGATTTTGCTTTTCATCTGTTATTTAAATCAAAGCCAAACGTAATTACAAGCCTTTTTGTAGGATTTGAAAGGGCCATGGCAAGGCTGACCAGATGGCCCCTTGCTTGCCACGGCACTGGCCCTGGTCAGAAAATTCAGGTTTACTCTGGGTTTCCCTCCCACATGGTGTGGTCCCTGCTATGAGACAGAGAAAGCATAAGAAGATGGAAAGGACTCTCCATGCCCCCTGAGCTGGTGGTGCCATGGTGCCACCAATGTGACCCTGCAGTGCTGCCCGGGGCTGTGGAGCAGCCCCAGGTCCTGCCTTCACTGCTGCTCTGCTCCCTCAGGAACTCCACAACTGCCTGGGCTTTGACTCTGCAGTTTTTAAGAGTGGATTACAGCCCACTTGGGATTCAGCTTCTAAAATCTGGTTTAGGAGTACATTCTTGCAAGATCTGAATGAAAAAGGCTCAGGAGACATAGGTGAGATGTACTTTTAACTGGTGTGGAGTAATCTAAGTCTCAGTGGGCAAGCTTCTCAGTGGCCATCAGAGGCTAGTATGTTTGAGGACTTGCCTGGCTTGAAAGCAGAATCCCTTCTCCCATTCTACCTGCTCCCAAGATCATTGGTAAGTGTGGCCTGTTTTTATTCTCTTAATAGAGGTTTATTTATTAGACTTAAGCTAAGGTGTTAAAATTTATATTGCACTTCAATTTCCCAAGAACACCATGAATAAGAGCCTTCTACTTCTCTCTAATGCTGTCAGTGTACTGGTATCCCTCTTCCTTTCCACGCAGTCTCTGATGAGTAAAACAAATTTGAGACAATCCTGTGATCTCTTAGTGAACAAGAACTCCAAAAGAGGAGGAAATGACTTAGTTTTCTCTGCCTAGCATCCTCCCAAACTTCCTGTCAGTATCTTGGGGACACAGTGCACTCAACTCCTACACACTTCAACTATCTCCAGAAGAAGAGTAGACCTTAAAATCTAAATATCAAGGTAAGGAGAGCATATCTTGAACATCTGTGTGTGTGTGAGAGAGATCAAGTTCCAAATCCTTCCAGGCACCTTTGTGGCAAGTGAAAGCATCTTCTCTCAGGTCTGCATTAGCACTGGAGCCTTCCTATGACAGTGACAAGATGCCTGATTCTCACTCAGCAATACTATCCTTCTTTACCAACTTAGAAGAGACACTGATTTTTCTCTTAAAAAGAGCAATATCAAAGACTATTCCAGATGGAGATATGCAGACAAAGAGGAGAACAGAACCAGCAAGTTCAGAAGTGTCATGTACAGGCACTTCCACCAGACTAAATTTCTTCAAGAAAGGGAAAGGCAGAGTTCCCTGTCACAGGGCTGAGTCACAGCGCTTGCCTGCCCTCTGTATTAAATCATCCCCATTTATGCTTCTGCTCCACATATCCTCACTTCAGTGTCTGCATCCTTTCTCAGACAAAGGCATGCTCTAGAAAGGTCCTCAGCAGCTGCAGAGAAGAGGGAATGAGGGTGCTCCCAGAGCAAGAGGCAGTGACCTGCCATTCGAGCACACACGTTTGCAAATCAAATGTGACATGAGGAAATACAGGGCACAGTTTCATAACAACAGCTCAGCACCGCACCAAAGGCAGCCAGCAAGACAATACAGATGCATAACTCAGTTTCTGACCTGCCTTTTTATTTCCACCCTGCAGTTATTGCCTTTCTGTTTCCAACAGTAGCAGGTAACAGAGGTTTACTTGCTTCACCCCAGATTACAACAATATGCAGAAGTATGTCCAAGCCTCTCTTTTTTGATCAAATAATCTGATTCCAAATCATCTGACTCTGTATTTACCCCCTGCAAACTGAAAAGCTAGCAAAGCCACAGGGCGTGGTACAATTTCACCCTGCAAATGCTCAGAGGCACAAGGACAAAGACAGAATGCCTGAGGATCTAGCCAATGACCCAGAGTGCAGCCAGGAAAATGATTAAATTGAATTTGTTTTAACCCCAATTTACATATGAAGGCTCATGTTTTTCCTGAAAAAGTTTGGGTTTGTATTTGCTGTGTACAACAGTTTTACCTCATGGGGAATGTGCATGTATGGCATTTCCTACTACACAAAGGAGGAATTCCCCTTTGTGCAGTGAAGCATTCCAGTCTAAGCTGCAACCTCTACCTATTTTCTCTGTTACAAAGATTTTCCATTAATAAAGTACGTTAAAAATCAGGCAAAAAGTGTTTGTAACCCCATCTCTATACAACTGAATGTATAATTTACTACATTTCTTTCTAATGCTTTTGTTTCCCCAAGACTTGTTCCCCAGAGACCTGCTCCACCAGCAATGTGCCTGAGGGACTGGTTGGAGCCTTACTCCTACTGAAGAGCCAGAAATCAAGCAAGGCCACCTGTCCCTGTCCTCTCCTTCTCCCAAAGAAACTCCTCAGGACAACTGAGCCATAAACAGCAGAACCTTTCTTCTCAGCAGTTTTAAAGGTGGATGTCTTTCCATTCCTTCTCTCTGAGCCTTTTTGTCCAAAACACTCCTCACTCCATGCCCTGAATCTGCAAGACTTCATCTCACTTAGCCCTTCCTTCTATGCTAAAGCTTTGCACTTTGTGTCATGGCAGGGGTGTGTTGGTGGGATGGCCAGGCAGCCAGGCCACACAGGCTAAGGCTGCAGCCGCTGCTGTCCAAGGAGCAGCAAGCTTCAGGTCCACAAGACCCCAGAATGTCTTGTAAAAGGTACAGGAATGTGCTTCCTTCATTCTGTTCTTCTAGAAATGGGAAATATCTCTGCCTCACTGGGGACACCAGTAAGTCTCCCTTCTGTTAATCCAATAAAAGCTAGCCAGGAGGATGCTCAGTCCCAGGACTGAGACTGGAGCTTTAGTGTTGGTGATCAAACAGTGATGGAACTAAGATGACGTAGGCAGGCATGAACAGTGCACTCAAATGGCAGCATTCACAACAGCTTCAACAAGAGTTCCAAGACCTGGCATTGCAACAGATTATTTTTATTTTTGTAAACGTATGAGTTCTTTTCTTTCTCCCTCACAGTTTACTGCACTCATCTTCAAATCTTGCCAAAGTCTTCTTTGGTTGACATTTCTTCTGAGGCAATTTCAGGAAAAAAGAAGCTCTGGGTTAGAAAGTATTAATTAATGAGTCTCATGGTGGCAAAAAAAAAATGCAGCAAGTCTATTTTCAAGTTGGAATTAGAAGAAACCATGTGAGAGTCACACTGAGAATCAGCTTTGCAAATATCTTAAACATAGGTGAAAATTGTTCACTTCTGGATGTAAGTACCTTAAAATTTTAAAAAAATATAACGAAATTAAGCTACTAAGCTGTATACGAGAATATTGTTAATTCTACATATTTTCATCTTTTTAAAGGCTTGACACAGTGTCCTTAATCACTATAAGCCAATACCCCTAATTACTCCCCACTGGCCACAAAACCTCAGGAAAGGGAAGCAGAAAGACACTTGGCCACAAAACCCCAAAAGCAGCTCAGACACACTCCTCTGCCTTGTTCTCAGGGCTTACAAATATACCTCAGTCAAAGTTATTCATGAGTAAGCAGGCTATGAAACACAAATTTATTCTTTCTGCTAAAATCAATTCTAAGGATTTAAAGTCCTCATACTACCCTTATCAACCACTATCAAAGGAAGATTTAGTTTTGAGTAAGTCTATAGAAAGAAAGAGACCATAGGCCACAACTCTTTACACAGTTCATTTGGGTTCTGATGATGTTTTGTAATCAAAACAACACACAGTGACAAAGTGCTGAAAACCAGCAGAGAGACACTAATAGCATGTGAAATTGGTTTAAGAATTACCCCCATAAATAACTATCCAAATGTACATGTACCTTGGATAGCAATCTTATTGAACAGTCAAGAATACTTAGTTAAACATATTGCAAAATTGCACACATATGCATTCTTTAGGGAGAAATAGAAGTCAGACCATCAAATTCTATTAGCATTAAAAATATCCTTTTCAGTAATGTTAACTTACTCCAAATTGAATTTATAATAAATACAGCCCCCTTTATGAATCAGTATCAAGACAACTTCTCTTTCAACTAAGGAAAAGTGGTTTACAATGATTGGGTTACCTATTACTGCAGTGGATTTAGATTATATTGTCTTCTGAAAAAAACCCAAACCAATCCAAATCAACCAACCAAACAAAAAGCCAAAGTATGGACCAAAGGTACAACATATGAGCAAGAGGATAAATAGGATACAAAGGAAAATTTTCCCTACATGTTCTGTTTAATGACTTCATTTATCACATGCACAACTTTTTCAAGACAAAGTGCAAATTCTCAGTCAATTGTGTTTCTTTAAAGGCAATAAAGCTCAAATTTAATACTATGGTGAGCTGTCACTTATGTTCTTGTGGGGTTCTGATCTGCTCTAGCTTTCTGACATTGAAGTTTCACAAGTTCAAGCCCAATTTAGCAGGACAAGTTTAAAGGTCATATGTAAGATGATATAAGCTGCATGTCACTAAGTAGGTGACAAGTTTAACTTAGTATGACACAAGAATGGATGTGGACGGACAATTTTCAATGCTACACTCCTGTCTCCCAATCCTCAGACTTCCATACCTGGGACAAAGCAAGGAGGCTGCATAGAAACAGACCTTTATTTGTAATGCAGACCAGCTACTGAAAAAGCCTGGAAAACTACATATCCAAGTCAGGGAAGGACAAGGTATAAGCACCCTTAAGATAATTCAAACAATAGCATGGTGAAGGAGAAATTACTGACAAGAAAACAATTTTCTAGAAATAAGGAAAACTATTTTAAGCAGGATATTGGGGAGCAAATGGAGAAAGGCAGCCTGAAGAGGTCTGGAGAGCTGGAGACTTTCTGGGCTCAGTGCTTATGGCAGGGGACTCAAATAGCAAAGTTGTTACTTTTTTCTTTCCCAAACCTGGTTCTTTTGCTGGTGTTGTGTGGTACTTCATCCTTGTCACCCAGGGGCCTGAAGATTATTTCAGGAATAAGAAGGACTAGATCAAGGGTCCAGCTACTCCAGTAGCCCATTTACCCCACCAGCTTGAAGTAGGTACCCAGGAAATTGGGAAATTGGTTTAAGAAGGTTTTTGCAAGCAGTGATGCTGCTCCAGAACTCTCTCTCAGTCTCTAGAAATCTGTACTTCTGTAACCTCCTGTTCTTTCTTCCCTCCATCACATCTCATTCAGTCATCTAACCTTCTCACTGCACTGACTTGTCCCTGGAGCTACTCCCCAACTTAGATCATTGCTTTCCTACAAACCTTGTCTCCCTGTCCTGTTACACCATTTTGTTGTTGGAGACACCTGGATGACTACTCAACTTCTGTTGAGCATAAGGAAAAAAACCCAATCTTTTCTTTCACTTCAAAATGCCAAAACACTTCCAAAATAATCTAGAGACTAATAGTCTAATTCTGGTGTTTACAGAAGCTCAGTCTTTTGGATTATTAGAGCCACTGTCCCCTTGTGCCTCCATAAAGCAAATCAAGTGAAGCTATAGTGACATAATTGTGTTAAGGTATATTTCCCACATCCTAGAGATAATATTTTCCTGATTATTCAAAACTATGAAAATACTCTCATATCACCAACGTAAGTATTGTTCTAGCTTAGCATCTTTTTACTGTTTAGCAAGCATCAAGATTGTAGAAAATGTTAAGCTACCAGATGTCAAGCCTCTTTCAACTCTGAACTGGACAAAACCATCCCATTTTTAAAGACCAACTTACATCAGGTACTCAAGAACAAGTACCTAGCCTCAAATTTTTGACAGGAGAGTGGTTACTATGTAACTGCTACTTAATGAATTTGTACCTTAGAGATTTGAACTGCATTTTTATATAACGATTTTTTAAGGAATTCAACTGTGGAGATTCAAATGTCCCATAAATCCCATCTTTCAAAATAAGACAGCAACTGACAACAACAGCAATTTTGATACTGTTGTATTTATGTATCAAGCATCTTACTTCACAGTGTTCTCAAGCACCTACCTCACAGCAGAGGTCATTAAACATGTTTCTAATAACCATTATTTTTACACACACACACATAATATATAGGTAGATAATGTGTAGATAGTTATTATATATAATAAAAGCTTTCACATGAGGATGCACTTTAGGTACACTTCTATGATTTCTTTTACTTCAAGGATTTTTAAGGGTCAAAAGTTCTATGAATAATCATGGTTCTTATCTGGTCTTTATGTAGCTTTTCTGCCCAGTTTTAGAATACTTGCATATTCTTATCTGGTTTATATTAGGACAAACAGAAGCACAACCAACCCCCAATCAACATTAGAAACCACAATGGCTTTAAAGTAATGGTCTTTCATTGCAAGCAGCTGTTTACTAATAAACATCTACATGAGAAGCCTTTGAAGGAAAGGCTGTAGGAAAAAAAAACAGTACTTAAATTAAAAAGAAAAAAATAAGACATTTAACTAAAAGCACTTCTGAACCAAAAACGTCTTTCTGGCATCCTTCCCAGCTAACATTTGATTCTATGCCCTGGGTGATATTTTATATATCCTTGTATTTGAACTACACTAACCATATTTTGCTTCTTCCTTCTACTGGTTTTTGCACTACTCCCACAATGGTGTCACTATGTAAAGGAAGTGCACCATAGAGTGCTTTATGCTTTTTATTTGTAACCTGATTGAGGAAGCTGTTAAAAAAATTATCTAAAGATTCTTAGGTATCAGTATTATTCATTAAACAGGGCAGGATCTGCAGTAAGAATTCTGAATTTTGAACTGAGTTTTGCATGCTTTGTGTTGCCTCATAACATGTGGTTTTTTCAGCCTTGACTATAAGCTCTAAAAATTTTAATTTCTCTAATTAGCCAACATCCTGACAGTATCCACTGTTTAAACAACAAGTTAGATGGCTCGTTCCTCACAGAGCTCAAACTTTAAGAAAAAGAAGTAAAAGATGGCAATGCACTAATTATAATCTTTTTAGAAGACAAAACTATTCAAACACTGATCTTCCCTAACACTAACCCAGGGCACCCACACTGTAGATTCCCACAGGGTGTGTTTTAAGTGTAAGCATATCACCTTTAAAAATCAGTGGGCATTTTTAAGACACATGTCATCTGATCCATTTTAGACAGCTCCTTCAGGGTGAGCACAGAACTGAGATTCCACTCCCTAAGGGGAGCCTCTATTAATTAGTGAGATTGCTTGTGCTAAGCAGCCATGCAGCTGCACCCTGTTAGTCCACTAAGATGCCATGGCAGGCACAGATCTCACAGAGGAATGTGTCAGTCGGCAAGAGGGATCTAAAGGCAGAAAATCTTAAGGAGCAAACTTATTCAAGCAGCTTGTTCAGGGCTTAACGGGTGCATAAAAGAAAGCAAAAGAAGCAAGCAGAGAAACATGCTGCAAAAGAAAGGAAAAAGTGTAATGGAGTGAGCAATAGTAAATGAACTCCCACAATTAGTTTGCTGGAAATAATACTTGGCAATGGAACTGAGAACTTCAGAGAAATGCCTAGTGCTACACCCTGTCCACAAAGAGAAAACAAAAGAAATCCACCAGGAAATTGTTCATATTTCACTAAGCCATCCCTACAAAAGCAAAAAAATATGCTCACAAATATTATCTCAATTACTTTAACATACAGAGCTTATGCATGTCATCGACGATCTGAACTTTCTGTGAGCTGCCCTGCTACCTGGGGGAATCATGCTAATCCTGTAAATCTTGAAGAATTGTTTAAATAACTGCAAACTCCCAAACATCTCATCATGTAAAAAATCAGCGTCATCCTTCCTCATTCAAGTGTCTCTTCTCAGTGTAAGTACACAGCTGTCCAAAAGGATCAAGTTTCATCTTCCTAAGCCATTTCAGTTGTGATGGATCCCATATTGAAGTCTATAAACAGCCTTAGGTACATCATTGGTTACCAACTGGTACATTCCTAACCAACATCATTAAAATACAAGGCAGTTCAATGAACTTGGAAAACAGTAAGAAATTACTCTCCAGAGTGCAACATCTGGTATAAAGGAGGAGAAAAACACTGTTTTCAAGAGCAAGACATTTAAGAATTGGAGGCTAAACCAAAATCCATTAATCTATCTCCACCCCCATGTTCAAAATGAAAAACAGAAAAAATACCCTTTGGTGCTTCACATTAGGGAGATACAAATCCGAGATGTCTTCCATCTGTTTTGTTTGCTGTTTTTTAATAAAAAAGCAAAATCACCCTGTTCTCTTTTTTTTCTCTGTTTCAGTAGAAATCCTGAAGGATATTTTCAGACCTGTAATTCTAAGGTTTTTACACTGTTCTCATCCCATGCTATTTGGTTGCCTATCAAATTTAACTACTCTGCCTTAGTGAAGCAGTATCTGAGCTTTTCAGACATTAAAACAATCCTGACTAATTTTATATGTATCACAAATCTAGCTGAATTTAGGCAGC
The DNA here is from genome assembly GCA_013401375.1 of Spizella passerina. NCBI lineage: Eukaryota > Metazoa > Chordata > Aves > Passeriformes > Passerellidae > Spizella > Spizella passerina. Next base: position 28,168 of record WBNQ01087659.1, read on the forward strand.
CAGGTGAGGAGGTAATTTCCTCTGTGCTCCTGTAATAAACTCTTGACCTCTCTGGTACATCTGTGAATAGTCCATGGCCTTGCCAAGCCCCTGCTGTCCCCAGAAGCTGCCAGCAGCCACAGACCACCAGACAGTGACAGCACTGGCCATCACCCCTCTGCCTCATCCTACAGTACTGGCACAAGGAAATTGGGTGGAATTTGACATACTGGAAATTTCCTTTCACTGGAGAAATTCTTGCTGCCTCATCAGAGCTTATGGATCACCTGCATGGTCAGAGGAATGAGTCAAAATCCCACCTGCAATGGGATTTTTGGAATGCTGGGAAGGCTCCTTGGCCACTGCCCCTTAACTCTCATTGCACAAACACTGCTGCACACACTTTCAGCTACCTGCTGATCTTAGATGAAGAGCAAAGACTAAAGCTTGTCCTTCCTGGGGCCAAGAAATGTTTGAAGCTAGCAGATGGATATCCTTTTTCCTATCTACATGTATCCCTGTTGTACTTACAGGTCTGAAGAGCCACCTTTGGCTCAGTTCCATCTGGATAAGATTTTGTTCTATTTCTCCTTTTATTTTTCAGAGAAAGCCTTCATGCCCTGGCTCACCAGCTGAATGAGTTCTAGTTAACTTCACAAAACTTAAAATAGTTCCTGTAATAGATACTACTCTCTCTACATATTAAAACTGAATATAAAGCTTATCACCACTTTTAAGGGACATAAAAATGCTTTAAAAATGCTTGTGTGCCAATGTCAAATTTGCTGTGATTCACAAAACTTAAAGCCTTAAATTTTGGATATTCATGACTGCAAACCAAGGCAGAAAGTGGATTTAACACTTGGGTTTGTTGTTCTAAAATGTCTGCCTATATTTTAAACCAGCATCACATATTATAATACCAATCGCTTTCAAATTCTCTACCAGTGGTGGAACATGTCTTTGTATTTTTTTTAAGATATTGAGTGAAATTTTTATGTTCATTTAAATCAGGAGTATGAGTTTCCTCAACTTTCAGCAAAGAAAAGAATTAAAAGTAAACACCTTCTAAAGACTTGTTTCCCACAGTTGAAATTTCCTTATGCACAGTTGAGTAAATCATGTCTCTCCATCCAGATACAAACATGATTGCACAAGTTAACTTAAATAGTAAACTCTAACTGCTCCTCAGCATCTTGCCAACTTTCAATGCAACTGGTGGGAAAGTTATATCAATCTTATTAGAAAGAGGAAAATATTTTCAAGGTCTGAAGTCAAATGTGCTATTGTTTCACTCTTGCGACACAACAGCACAGAGACACTCCTTCAAGTGGCATTTCCAGTATTTAAAAGAATTACAGGGATTTTTAAAGTGGTATGAACTCTTGTCCTCAGCTTTATGCTGTGCAAAATGCTTAAGTGGCAGCTATCACCAATCTGCACACACAGGGCCAAACTCCCCTCCTCTCCAAGCCTGAATACAAGAGACTTCCACAAAAATGCTGTGGGAGAAAGCTTTCCCATGGGAAAGGTCATGTGGTGATTCCACTGACCCTGGCCACTGGCACGAGAGGACTGAGGGACACTGAAGGTCACTGCTACCCTGACACACTTGGCTGATGGCACAGGCCCACAGGCTGTCCCTGACATTTGCCCAGACTCATTCATTCACAGCCATCCCTCCCCTCCACAGGGTCCTCAGCCTCCCCACAGTGAGAGGAGGAAGGAATCTTTTGGTATTTTATGAAGGAAATACCTTAAAAGTATTATTTATATACAAATATGAGATTGCATTAATTCAAATATACAACCTGCATACATTTCAGAGAAATATTGGGTGGCTGGCCTCACTTCAGTGCTGTCTGGCAGGAGGGAGCCATGCAAGCCAAGCACAAGTCCTGGAAAGAAAGGGTACACCACAGAAAATGCTGATCCCTTCAGACCACGCAGAAAAGGTCAGAAGCCTCCAGAGATATCAAAACTGAGGCTTCACCAAGGGACAAAGCAGGGCGAGTATTTGCAGAGAGGATGATTAATGAACATTGTGCTGGGTTTGTCACAGCAGTAGAGTCAAGGGGATGGAGGAAAACCACTTCTGCACCCCAGCATGCTTTCCAGGAGCTTTACAAACCGAGTCCCTCAACATGGAATTTGAAAGTTTCTCCATAAGTGTAGTGCTATTGCCAGTGCTTATATGGCACTAGCAATCCACAGCCTGAGAACTACAGGCAGAAATGATGACAACCCAGGTCAAGCATCAAGAAATACTGGAAGCACATTTTTCATCAGCCACAAACCTCTGTACACAGCCTGGAGACTTTGTAGAGAACATGACCCAAACTCAGGACAGTACAGACAGAAACCCAGTACTGTGTAACACACGTCAGGGTGCATTCTGGTGCTGTCTTCATCAGTAATTAATTGGCTGAGTCCATCACGCACACCCTACAGGTGTGTTGTAGCTGTCAGCAAAGCTTGAAAAGCCTGTGTGAAATAATACTCAGCCCCACCAAGAACTCTAATAAAAGCAACTGCACACTTGAATCATTAGCACATACTCTGGATGCTTTGTTTTCCTTTAAATTATTTATACCATGACAG
>WBNQ01087660.1:0-28873 GCA_013401375.1 Spizella passerina
CCCATCCAGATCTCTGCACACCCTTACAGATCACTGTGACTGAGGGATGAAGGAAAACAGTGAGGAAGAGGGAGTGGAATGAAGCAAGGAAGGTGTAGCTACATTTATCAGCAATAGGATTGTGTTACTATGTTTGTTGAAATATAGCTTTAGTGAAGACAGATACAAAAAATCACTTGTACATTGCTCACATCATCTGTCATTAGCTGCCTTGCACCCCTGAGTACTGAACCAGCATTCTCCTGGCCTTCCTCCTGTGCATTTATATCATGACACCTTGTAGCTTCACTGTCCCTGCTTAGATCTCATTTTGCAGGTTTTTCTTTCTGATTTCACATGAGCATACTTCTGCCATTCATCTGTATCCTGGATAGTTCAATCCCTTTCCACACACTTTTCCCATGTCAGGTCAGAAAGGGGTTTGTGAAGAAGCCAGGAACTTTATTGCTACATTTCCTCTCCTTCCTCTACACTGGCAGAACTTGAGTTTCTGAGCTCCAAGGGAAAACATGCAGAGATGGAAAAAAGCTGGGTTTCAGATTTCATGTGCCATATTTCCTACTTGCACATGGAAAGAAATGGTGAATGAATGACAGAGCAAGCACTCTTCATCAGACAAATGGAAAACATAAAAAATGCTAAATCATATCAAGACTCTTCCCTAACTGTACTGCTTGAATATGAAGTAACTGCAAGCAGAATGTAGCCTATGGAGGACATGAGCAAAAGAGAAAATGACTTTTTTTTTCTCCAGCCCTTCAGCAGTTCTGATCTGCTCAGCAGAGCTGAATGGATATTTTGCTCTGCCTCTGGCCTCTAATTGCATCATTTTCCACAAGTTCACATCTACAACAGCTGCAAATCATGAGTCACATGTGTTCTTTTCCAGCATAAAGTATTATTTACTCCTTACTCTTGGATGGTCATAAAATGGCATTTAATGTCATTTGTGAAGTTGGAAAAAAGTCCTTTACCACAGTCTTGTGTGGGGTTTCTGTGAAACATCTTACTTATCTGAAATGAATGACATCAACTTCTTTGAAATGTCCTTATTTTCTTAATTGGTCACACAAAAATAAATTGCATCAATATTGCAAAACTCTTTTTCCCCTGCTGAAATGAGTGCTGAATAAAAAATACCTACTGATGTCTTGAAATAAAAGACATCATGAAAGAACAAGAAGATATTAAGGATGTTTATATCTGAAAAATCTGGACCCAGAGTTTTGACTTTGCCAAAGAACTGTTTAGTTGAATGGAGTCTCTGATGAGCCTTAAGCAGCTAGGTTATTTGTAATTATATCTGTGTAGAGTGCCACAAAGCTATGTAACACTTTTCCTAATAAATGAAAAGGAATGAAACCAAGAATTCAGCTGAAGCTGCTGGTGCTCTGCGAGGTTACACAGGAAGAGCTGGCCTTTGACCTATTCTACCTATCCCTTAGTTTAGGGAAACTCATTCACTTTAATATGGGAATCTTTGAAGGGATAGTGTGGGCAGAAGATGCAAAATTCTTCAGGGCAAGATTTCTCAGACAGCTGTAAAATATACCATAAGCTGATTACAGCCAAAACATTCATTAAACAGCTAGTGATATGGGAAAAAAACAAAAAAGAAAAAAGAAAAAGAGCTGTTTAAGAGGAAGAATGCAAGAGAAAAGGTGCAGACCCCTGCATAACAGGGCTGCAGGCTGATGTGTAGGGTAAGATCTTAGCTTGGACTGCACGGTGGTTACAGAGTGTCCCTTGGCAACTCCCAGCCCCTCACCAGCCCGTGTACACTGCAGGGGTTTTTATGTTCCTAATTCTCTTGTTCATGGCTGCATCTGCTTGTATAATTTATGGCACACAATAAATATTTTTCTTTTGAGATTTGCTCTATTATTTATCCTAGCATTTATTCTGACAGAAAGTGAGAGGGACAATGAGGGGTTATCCGGCACTGAAAAGCTGAAAAGAACTCGCCTTCTTGCCCTTATTTCCTTAAATTATGACTACTAATGACAAAAGCATTTTAGTTTTTCTTCTTTCATTTATCTGTAGCTCTGTTTTTTTCTTGCTTCTTTGAAAGCTTGAGAGAGAAACGTCAGGTGGTGAAATACTTAAGAATTAAAGCGCTGCATCAGGAAACGTTTTGAAAATTAGGTAACTTGGTATCTGAGACAAATGTACAATTGTTCTTCATCTTGTATGGCTGGCAGCCAGGCAGCAGGGCTGGGCTGGCTCTCAGGGCTTCATTCAGACACTGCCATTATTGCCCCTATTACTTTTTCCTCCTCCAGGACTCTCTTGAATGCCACCACCAAAGAGAAGAATGCCACGCATGGCTTACCCTGAGGAGGATTAGTAACCCTACACCTTGCACTGGCTGGCAGAGGTGTTTTAAGAACAACCAGAATTCTTTCACCAAAGCCAAATATTTTATTAATGTATGGACCTGATCCTGCCATGTAAACCCTCATGCCTATTTATGTTCTGGGCAATTCAGTGAAGGTTACTTTGGTTCAACCCCTTCCTTTCTTGCATTTTATTGCTTACATTTTATATGTTCAAAGGAGTTCAAAAGTGAAATTTATCTAAATTTCTGGATGCACTTGCTATGAACCTGCAGAAAGAAATTACTTTGAATAAACCTATTTAACACAGAATTTCTTTGATCACATTGTGGGCCTTGGGTGATTGCACAGACCAGAACAAAACAAAAGTTTCTTCCAAGGCAAATTCTGTTCCAAAGTAAATAAAAATTTTAATTCAGAACTGTAGTTACCCACAAAAATAAAAGCTACAGCCTATGATGGAAATCAGCGTAAAGTAATCTTGAAAACTGTACGAAAGGATTATTTCCTATTGCTTGTTTCTCCAGCTAGCCAAGCTTAGATAAGCTGATGGTTTAACTGTTTCCTTCCATCCCCAGGTTGTGTCTTGGGATCTTGACCAAGAAAGCAGAAATAAACTGAGGAAGCAAAAGCAGTGGAGGGATGAAGGTCTCATTGTAGGTGGTCTTGGGCTCTGTAAGATATCCAAGGAATCTGCAAGTGTAGTGGATTGGAATTCCTGCCTAGCCCTTGTAGGTCACGCTGCAATCCACTCTCCTGTTCCTCCACCCACTCAAGGAAAGCTCATGGAAATTCAATGAATTTGAACCAGTGGAGCTGGTATGGTCCCCTGCAGAAATAACCCACACCATACAAATGAAATACTGTCTTCTTTCTTCCCTACCTCTTTCAGCATAATTAATATTATATTTGGTGAAAGATACAGGGGGATGGATAAGTAAAACTTGAAGTTAAGTTTGTTGAAGTGGTAAATGGGCTTATGTGATGACAGGAGTTAAAATTACAGGTAAACTCTCTGCAGTCATTTCCTATTACTTGTTTAATAGCACAAATCAGTTTTTCCAATAAATCACTCACTAAAAGCAAGCATGACATATGAAATCACAAGAAGAAATACATTATTTTTTCCAGCTATCTCTCAGAAGACATTTGCCATCATTCATTTTCCATATCTGGGCAAATTTCCAGTAACATAACTGCAAATGTAGAAAGTGCAGTAAATGAGATTGTCTAGCCCCTTCTAATATTAATATATTGAACCAACCTGGTGCTTTGTCTTACCCATACATTTTTATGTGTGCTTTGTTATCTACATGGCTGACAATAAATTCTCCTGGTACACATCAGTTTCCGTATGATACCCTTGATTGTGCTGGATCCCAAAACCAGTGAAACAGTGACACGGGAAATTGGGAAAATTCAAATATCAGTTCTGGTAAAGCACAGGTTTAAACCACCATCCTACTGACCAGGGAATATAAAATAGAGTGCTGAGATCCTTCCCTCTCATCATAGGCACTGTGGGTACCTGTTTGCAGAAGAGAGAGATTTCTTTCTCACAGTGTAACTGATGTGTCCTTTGGACAAATATCCTGTTTTGTAAGTCTGGGTTTTACATGTTCATGTGAATTGTTACAGTCCAGTTAAAATGCTTCTTCTAAAGGGTGAACAGAATGGGTACTGTAGAACCACTTTGTTAAAAAGTGGCAATTTTTGTGTACACCTTAAATTATCAACTTGCTATGCTGTTATTTAAATATCATTTTAAAGAAATATGTCTATATTATAGCTTACTGTAGTCTCATTCTTCTCTAATATAATTCAGAAGGCACAGATTTATGTAGCTGTGGCTTTGTATAATATAACTCAGACATTACATTTTAACAAAATATTATTTAAATATATGCATAAAATAGATCTCTGGAATATATACTGTCACAGTAGCATCTTTATAATCATAGCATAGAAATTAAAACAAAACTACTCATCTCAGCCATGGGCAGAAGGGTGTCAGTGTGCTGCAAGCCACACAGAAGCATCACTTTTTCATCCTTGCTGAAAGCATTTCCCCATACCTGTGTTCTGGGGGCTCCCTGAGGTTCCAGTGGGTGCAGGAAAGATCCTTCTGCTGGGAGGGAATTCCCCCTGGGAAGTGACACAGTCCTGTAGGGATGATCCTCCTGTGCCCTGAATGGTGAAATTGTGAACCTGTGCCAAAGCTATTGTAGCCAGAACCAGAGATGCCCCTCTCACAGGAGGCAGGATTTGTGCCCCTGGGTACATAGATCTCATAGAGCTTTGCCAGCAGAAGCTTTCAGCCTCTGTTGGGGGGTGCAAACACCAAAAATAGGGTTGCAGAACTGAGTTATAACTGAAAACTTCTAAGGAGTAATTTTGAAGTGTGGATGGATCATTTTGTGTGATGCCATCCATCACTGTGCCTCTTCACATCAATCTCACAGAGTATTAATATCTCAGAAGTGCTGTTCCCATCTGCAGATTGCAATGGAATATGGAACAGGAGCTGCATTCCTGTGTATCTGTAGTGCATTTTGCTTCTCATCAGTTTCAAATCTCAATGTCACAGCTGTGGATGTAGTAAGGCTGCACTTGGCCATTACATACATTGATGTGCGTTGAACCCAACATGTTAGGGGGCCTTGCAAAAATAAGAGTATTTCTACCACAGGCACTGTACTTGAAAACATTTCATAACAAACTGTACAAGTAGTATCTTCAGTGTTTACAGGCAGGATATTCTCAGTAGATTCATATTGCAGTTGGTGCAATAACTGGTAGTTATTTTGGCTTGATTCTGTCACAGACTTCCCAGCATGACCTTGGCTGTGTCATGTTTTGCTTCCCATTTTACAAACAAGCAAATAAACCCAACATTTGTTTCAAAAAGGTGGTGCAAATCTGAAAGCATCAGTGTTTGCTGAGCAGTCTCCCCTCTTTGAATAGGAAGTCATAGATGTGGAAAGCATTATTCTTTTCATCTTCAAAGTATTCTCTTTGTATTTACAAATTAACCAATCTGCAAAAGAGTATTTTTTTCCAGGGCAATATGATTAAGACTATTCTTATTAATTATAGGGAAACTTCCATAATTCCAATATATATAGTTCAAAAGAACATGATATATACAGAAATATTGCGACATATTTTCATTTGGATTGTTAAACCTGCATAGCTTTGATGGTTTCATCCCACATTTGCTGTACTGTATTTTTAATGCACTCAGACTGTGCTGGTATAATGGTGATCCTCCTCTTATACCCCATCTTTCCCACATGCATGAAGTCTGCTTTGTAGTGACATTCATGAAGCTCCCTGCTGTGGCTGAAACACTGGAGTCCTGCTATTTAGAATGAATGATTATTCCAGTGGTTGAAGTGTTCTCACAAAGGAGACTGGGCAGCAAGGCACTTCTTCCTTTCCTACCACACTGGGAGAGGAAATCCTTATTTGAGCCTGTGATGAGATCCTGACAGCCAGTACCTGGAGATAGTCTTAGCAGTGAGAAAAAGCCACTTCTGCAAAATGAAGACAATATATTCACTGCATGAAATTCTCTTAAAAAACCCAAACATTCCTGCTGCTTTCTGAATAGAAAGGGAAAACAAATAAACAGGTTTAAAAAAAAATCAGTATAAATCAGGATTTAATCAGATTTCAGGAAGCTAAATCCAAAACTTAACCCCACAGCTTCTCTCTGCTAAGTGCTGGTCTCATCCTGCTGGTTCCTAAACCAGGCATTGGCTCTTCCTTCTCCAGGGCTCCTGCTGTGTGCAGCTTGCTGCTGCTGCTGGGCATTGTGCTGCTCAGCCCTGGCCCCAGCTTCTGTCAAAGCTCTGTGTCTCCAGTGCTGAGGCAGGGCACTGTGCCTGTGCTGTGATGCCAGCTTTCAGACCATCTAACTCTCAGTGCTGGGGATGAACAGCTGGAAAAATGCGCATTTCTTCTGTTTTGAATGAGATGATTCAGGGAGAAGCACACTCATGGCACCTTGTGTTTTGGATTGCAGTCTGGGCCCAGGTACCAAGTGTTGAAGCACTTCAGCTTTTTAATAGATGAAACTTCTGACTCACAGAGGAAAAGCAAACCTTGAACAAGCATACAATTTAAAAGCTTCCAAGCTCAAGCAGAGACCAACTGCTGCATTAAGTAAGACTGTGAATGGTGACATGGACTTTTGCATGTTAAATGGAAACACAGTGAGCTACAGAAATGAGCTTAGCTCCCTTTGATCATGCTGCAGTAAACGTGACCTATCAAATGATTGCTAAAGAGCTTGAGGGGATCTTCAAAAGTTAGTCATGGTAAAATAGATGCTATAATTATATCCACTGATAAATTTTAGCAAAACCAGCACATTTGCTGATGGTGCTAGATGCTTTGCCTGATGAAGATTTGTCTAGTTGCAATGTACACTCAGTGTGCACAGCAGCCATCCAAGCTTCCCTGATCTGTTCAGCAGACAGGCTTTGCACTGACCTGAAAGAAGAGTCTGTGGTGAACTGAGCCTTCACCTCCTGTAAACCCTGCACAGAAGGGCTCATCAGCAGCTCTGCACAGCAGGCTTTGCCACTGGCAGCCAAATCCCAGCGTCCTTCCCACAGCCAGTGCCATCACCTCTCCCCCCACAAGCTGCTGGCAGCAGTGGCATTCAGCACACACCCAGTGGGCAGCTATGGAGGGCAGGCTGTCCAGGCTACCACCGCATGGTGAAAGCAGCCTGATCCTGTTTCCAGGAAGGGATAAAGGGAACATCAAAATTTTCAGGACTATCGTGATCCTAGTGAACCCCTCCCAACCCAGAAAATTCCATAATTTGGTGAAATTTGACTACAGTCTGGTAACAGGGAGTGAAAGCAAGTCTTCTTTGTCCTAATATTGGAGTATATTAACTCCTGAAAATTCATTGAGGGATGGGTGAAAGCTCTTTTATTCTCACTTAGCTAATAGTTATTTGAATTACACTACTCAAGATGAACAAAAGTTAAATCATTAGGTATAAAATACAGCTTTCAAAAATGTAACATCATAGAGTTTCTGGCTGCCAGCAGTCAGTGTGCACAAGTGTACAGCAACAAATCCTTTCCTGATATACCAGCCCCACTGTACTGCTCAGAATGCCACATTCCCACCTTTATGGTTTCACACTTACCAAATAACTGGCTTTGAAATGTACAAATGATGAAGGCTACAGTATACTGAAAAATGGACAACTAGAAGTTTTTTGTTGTTTCACCATACCAGAAGAATTCCCAGAGACACATCAGTGCATTCTTCCAATCCATTGTGCCATTGTTCCCACAGCCAGACAGAATTTCTTTTTCATTTCCTGCCTTGTGGTGCAGTTTAGTATAATGAGATTGTTACAGGTCTCAAAATCATTAAATTATGAAAGTGTTTCCCTCTTCTAACCCTTGCTCTTAGAGTATAATGGAATCATAACAGCATCTGGAGATTGGAGCTGAGACCATTTTCTGTCACATCTCTGAGCTGATTTGCGGCACGCTGAGCTGAAAGGCTTCACAGACACCATCACTGTTAATTTCAGTGGGAAATCCATTGCAAGGTTTTACAAGTTGCATCTCTCTCTAAGAAGAGATTAGATTTGAGTTTCCAGGTGACTTAACTTCTACTCTCAGAAATGGAGCTGCATTCCGTCTTTCTGGCCTTTCTCCTACTTTGACAAATCTCACAAAAGTTACTGGGCATTACCTTCTCTTACCTTTGTAGCAATCTCTCCGACAACACAGTTTTTACTACAAACATAATAAATACTTTTAGATAGCATGGGAAAAATATTTTTGTTTTCCAAAACTTACACATCAGAAGGAGGTAGAGGTTAAAGTAACATTGATGTCTTATGGTGAGTACACTTCTTGTCTCAAGATGGTGGAAAATAAGCACATTAAAACACCTTTCAACCTCAAAAATAATAACCAAATGATGGCAATAACGTTTAAAATGAAGTAAATTCTTAATCAGGATTTTTACTGAAAATGAACTTAATTTTTCTATAGTTGTAACTTGTCTGCCAAAAATCCCATATGGCTTTCTCTGTGTGTACAATGTTTTAGAATAATGTAGCATCTTTGAAATGTTTGATGGCTTATCAATGAAAAGGTCATGAGAAAACCTAAGGGCTCTGTATTAATTTTACAGATTAGAACGAATCATGACTCATTTAAAACATTAAGATTACCTATATGGTTTTGTATTTTTGAAGTAATTTTCATTTTTTTTTATCTCTGGTTTTTATTTTTTTTTTGTTTGTTTTTTAATATAACAGCAAACTACCACAATTTTCTGTTTTTTACAGCACACAGCTATAAAATGCAGTTGGTTTTGTCTGATACAATTTAAGCACACCAGGCTGGTTAAGTGCTTGTGCTGGAGATGACTTCAGCTCTACCAGTATTGGCACTGGCAATTCAGGAGGGAGCACTTTTCACTCTGCTTTAACACGGAACTGATATCTCTGCCTAATTTTATAGCATACTTTTGTGTTAGCACTGCCATGGATTAGTGGTTGGTGAAAAGACTCACATATACCAAACCCACGCCTGTAAGTGGATCCACACGATGGAACTGCCATGCAAAAAGCTCCTGGAAGGACTGGGGACTGAAGGCATGATGTGTTAAGTGCTTTGGCATTTTTCAAGCTGAAAGGTGCTATAGATGTGCAATGAACTATTTCCCTTGTGTCCCTTGAGGAGCTTGAACTAAAAATGGCTTTCAGTCACTGGACACTTCAACATTCCTTAGAACAGAAATTGAAGCCCAAAATGTCTCAAATAATTTTACAATATTACTGGCCACCAGTTTTGGACCACTAGCTTCACCTCACCACAAATGGACATTATGAATACACCTAGACAAAAACATGTTAAACAGTTAAAGCTATTTTAGTATCCTGTATTGGGAAAGTGTATCACTCTTCGAACTACATAGTTTACACTGTATAAAATGGCATAAGGAATTACAGTGTGTATAATTCTTTTTGGTTTTGTAAGAGAGTATCAACTACAATGTTATCGTGAGAGCTCGGTCCTGTAGCCAGGAGAATCGCCGCTGAAATCAGCGGAGGGCACAAGGTGCAGTTACAGGCAGGCTGTTGCTGCAGCGGGAGAGACGAGAGGAGCCCGGCCGAGGCAGCAGGGAGGGATGCTGGGGCTGTGTCCGCGGGGCTCCCCGGCGGCACCGCAAAGCCCCTGCCCCGCATCCAGCCCTGACCGAGCCCATCCATGGCGGTACTTCGGGTTAACCCCCGGGCTAGGGGCGGGCATCTCCCCCCGCAGGGCCGGGCANCGCCCCAGCCGCGGCGGAGTGAATGGGTTGCCATGGCAACTGAGTGAGGCAGGCAGCGAGGCCGCCGCGGCCCCAGCCGCCTCCGCTCCGCAGCGTGTGGGCGAGCAGGCAGCGGGCGGCCGCCGGGACAGCCGAGGGGACGCCGGGAGCGCAGCGGCAGGATGGAGGACGGCTTCTCCAGCTACAGCAGCCTCTACGACACCTCCTCGCTGCTCCAGTTCTGCAACGGTAAGGGCGGGGGCCNGGCTGTGTCCGCGGGGCTCCCCGGCGGCACCGCAAAGCCCCTGCCCCGCATCCAGCCCTGACCGAGCCCATCCATGGCGGTACTTCGGGTTAACCCCCGGGCTAGGGGCGGGCATCTCCCCCCGCAGGGCCGGGCAGCGTCTCTGCTCCGCCTCGGCCCGATGGGGACACCCGCTCTCGCCGGGCCTCGCGGTCAGAGCCCCGGGCAAGGCAGAGGGACTCGGCAGCTCGTCCTTCTCTCAGCCGCGGCCCGGAGCCGGCGGCTCCGCCGAGGAGAGCTGGCCGAGCCGGCCGAGGGACGCGGCTCCGCGCTCGCCCCGNGGACAGCCGAGGGGACGCCGGGAGCGCAGCAGCAGGATGGAGGACGGCTTCTCCAGCTACAGCAGCCTCTACGACACCTCCTCGCTGCTCCAGTTCTGCAACGGTAAGGGCGGGGGCCGGCCCCGGCGAGCGGCGGGGTCCCGGCGCTCCGGCGGGGCGGAGGCGGAGGCCGGCGCGGGGAAGGCAGCGCCGGGAGCGGGCCTGGTCCGGGGCTGCCGGCGGCGTCTCCGCCGCCCAGGGCCGCCCGGCTCCGCGGCGCAACTCGGGGAGAGGAGGAGGAGGAGGAGGAGGGAGGAAACTTCACCCCCTTCAGCCTCCCCCGTTATTCGGCGGGAAACCTGCCAGCCCTCGGGGCGCCTCTGCGAGCAACTTCTGCGCCTCCTTCACGGGAATATGCGGAGCTACGTGTGCGTGTGCGGACGGCAGAGATGTCTGTGTGCATCTTCCCCAAAGGCAGATCCGGCAGCTCAAGCGATCGCCCACCGCTGCGTGGCTCCGTTGCGCGTATGCCAACACACACACATATACATATAAATATATATATGTGTGTATATATATAAATAAACATATATCTACATGTATAAGACTTGTATTTATGTGCATGTGTATGGCCGAGCTGCCCGTGACCGCGGGGGCGCAGTGGGACGCAGGTGTCCTTCAGCCCCCGGAGCCCACCCGGCGCCGCTCTCACCGGAGGAGGGAAGGGCGGTGCGGAGGTGCGAGGTGCCTGTGTGGAGTTAGCGGAGTTGGCTTGCACTTACTGATTTTTCTTTCTGCTGTTTTTTTAAGGCAGGGGTTATTGGGGTGGTGGCGTCACCTGGGTGGCATCATGACAGGGGAGCTGCCAGGCTGCAGTGATGGGTCGTAAAAAAGGAAGGAGATGAGGAACTGCAGGTGTCCTCCAATACAGGCAGTATTGGAGATTGGACTGCATAGTACTTGGGATTATTCAAGTAGCTGATGTTTTCCTTCAGGGAAATAAATCAGCTATTCTAAATATTACAGAGAGTTCTTCATGGTAAACTGTAATCTCAAAATACCTTGCTTTGGTACGAGTTATTGCTTTCCAGCAGCAAAACTGTGAGCATTCATAATCTCAGATTTCATATTTGTGGATCTCTTATTGCTCTACATTTCGATAGTAGTCTCTGCTTTCTACTGCTGTCTGAACAGCTGGAGTCAGGTTCATACAAAATTGCTTCATGACAGCAACTGCATCAGACATAGCTGCCTCTTTCCTTGGAAGCTGTGAAGATGACAAATTTCACATTATTTTCTTTGTGCTGTGGTGCAGTAAAGGGACAGATTTGCAGAAAACTCTGATATCTGTGGACCTGGAGATTGTGGGAGCAGTTTTTTTAGGGCAGCAGGAGTTGTGTGTGTGGGCATTGTGCAGTGACACCCTATTTTTGGAGCTCCTCAGGAGAGAAAACTATGACTATGTATGGGGGTTGTACACTAATAGCAGATGCCTGTTTTGCCTAAACTTAATAAATATTTCATTGTAAGTGTTTTTAATAAGGAAGCATACAGCAATGTATTTTAAAGTTTATACTCTAATCCATTTATAAGCAAGTTATCTTCCTACCAAAATCCCTAGGCTTTGCTTTTACAGTGGTCGTGATAGTAGCCTTCATGTGGGAGCAGAAAGAGAGTTGCATCACTTTCTGAATAGTTTGAAAAAGCAGAGTAACTCATTCCTGTGGAGTGTCCCTCATGTTGATTTGGTAACTCTGAGCACCTATTATACTTGATGGAAATAAGCCATATGTATTTATACTGTACATAGGCTTTAAAATCTTAGTTAATCCTTAAGTATTATATTCTGGAATGTGTTTCTAGAACAAATCACTTGCTTAGCTTTGTCTCATTGTAGATAGCGACCTCAAGGGCTGTTGTAAGTTTGTATTATTCTCTGCTTATAAAAGAAAGTGGTTGAGTTCAGAAGCTCTTCATTTTACAAGTTACCTTTAGTGAGACTATATTAAATGAGATGAGAAATAAAAGATAATCAAGTCTTTGAGTACAGCCTTGAGGTAATCAGGTATTTCACACATGACCCATGAGGAAGAAAATACAAATAGAAGATCCAGTGAGTGTTTTGAGGTTGAAAAGTGGTAAATAAAATTGCTTTACAGGAAAGTGGAAAGCTCTTGCATGTATAATGGGCACTATGAAAAATTATGTGAAGTTGAGAGTGGGGCAGACATACAGAAGAAACCAAACAAAACAAGTGAGTGGTAGAGATAGAAAGATAATATGATTTTAGTATATGGTAAAGTGACATACAGAATGGCTGGTAAGCACTCAAAGTGATCATTGTTGTGTGCTGTAAAGGTTCCTGTTCTGAATAGGATTAATTTTAGTCGTACAAGAAAAGACATGATGGAATTTTCTGGTGTTCTGAAACAGAAAAAATATATGTATTGTTTTGAAAGATCAGGATGTAAAGGCTGTGCTCCTGAAAAAATATCTGTGGGTCACCTCTAGGGTAGTAAGCGAGGTCTGTCCTGGGCCAAGAACGGCTGCAGCTTCTCCCACTTCTCAATACATTCTCCTTGTCTGGAGTGGGTGGGAGCCCAGGAGGGGACAGGGAGGGAGGGAGCAGTAATGGGCAGGAGGCTGTGATGGGGATGAGGGAGCAGGACCTTGGCTGGTAGAAGACCTAGTCAGGGAGAAAAAAGTTAATACAAGAGTAGATTTGCCCCAGAGCTGCTCCTTTCTTTCTAGAAAGGGCCCTGGGTTCAGGAAAAGAATTTGGGTCTTCACTCATATGCACATTTAGTTTGCATGATTATTTAGTAATTTGTTTTTACGGCTTGTGATGTGTAAAAAAGAAGGTAAAAGGAGAAGGATGGGAGAGAAGAAAGAGGGTGAGGCAAATATGTTAGTTTTGAGCTGCATGTCTAAAATCTAGGGCAAATATTTAGCACAGCTAGTTCAAAGACACCTACTTTCTTCAAACTCCTTTTTACAGAATAGTAAAGCTACAGTTGGCATTTGAGAAACATTGTGTTAATGAACACAAGTGTCAATCTGAGATAACATCAAAGAAAGAAATACAAACTTCCAATGTGATTTTAGGCAATTTATTTCATTCTTGATGCCTTAGTTTCCTGAGTTGTAAACTAAGCAGAAAGTACATGCCTGCTCTGGAGGGGTTTATCATATTTATTGATTTGTTTGGTATCTCTTCAGTTTCAGAGGACAGTTTTCAGATGCATAGAATGTTTTGTTAGTTGCTCTGTCTGTTCTGTTTGTTTATTTTTAAGAAAGACACTAAAATAACTCCTCTTAAAGCTCAAGGACAGTTCTCAACTTACGTGTCACTTTCCAGGTAATGAAGGACTCCGCTTGTTTATTTTGCATGTTGTAAAGTAAAACTTAGATAATATTAACTGTGCCTGGTTATAGATACCTTTCTTGGTACAGAAGTTACTTTTAGGTAGAAAGCCAATATGTTTATCTACAGTGAATCAGGTTGTTAGTCATGTGTTATTGAAGCTGAAGGTAAAAGTTGAAGGATCCTGATAAGGCAGGATAGTGTTGAGGTTTTTAGCATCTGCTTAAAAACTGGTGGAGAGAACCATGCTGGACATGACACACTGCCAAACAAGACACATCCTGGAATTAGAGACAGCACTCATCTCACCTCCAGCTGCTTTACTAAGCTGCAGCTGTGATCAGTACTGATTACAGACAGGTTGGGAAGGCACGAAGGGTGTGGGCAGAGTTTTGTGGGTGCTCTGACCACAAATCTCTATCTGTCTATTCTCTATCTATTTACACAGCCTTCACCACAGTAATTGCAGTGGGCAGGACTATTAGGTATGTGAAATGTAAAGGGTGAAATCTGGGATTCCTGCAAAGTGCCTCTGTAGACTTAAAGATGGAAGTGAAAATTTATCTGTGATTTCTTTGGAATTTGTAGCATCTTTTAAATGTCCTTCATGTGGCTACTGGGAAAATCATAGCTGTCAAATGGCCATTCCTGCATTACAAATGCCTTGTTGACAGAAGCTTCAACTTCAGAATATCTGGGTAAAGCAGTAAAAAAAGTGTGAAAATTATTTCTTAATGAAATTGATATATTTGGCAAGGGACTCCATAAT
This sequence comes from Spizella passerina, assembly GCA_013401375.1. Taxonomy (NCBI): domain Eukaryota; kingdom Metazoa; phylum Chordata; class Aves; order Passeriformes; family Passerellidae; genus Spizella; species Spizella passerina. Next base: position 14,336 of record WBNQ01087660.1, read on the forward strand.
ATTAATTACAGTTCAGTTTAACAGATTATGTGAAGTGTAATTGTTAGTAAAAAATTTAGAGTCAGAGAAAAATTTAAATTGATACAAACTATGCTATAGTTTATCTTTTTAAGAGAGCAGAATAATCATAGAATCACAGAATATGCTGAGTTGAAAGGGACCCACAAGGATCACTGATCATCCAGCTCTTAGCCCTGCACAGGACCATCCCCAAGAGTCACACCATGTGCCAAGAGCATTGTCCAGACACTTCTTGAATTCTGTCAGGCTCCTGGGGAGCTGTTCCAGTGCCCAGCCACCCTCTGGCTGAAGAACCTTTCCCTGATATCCAACCAAACTTCCCTTGACACAACTTCAGGCTCTGCCCTCTGCTTCTGACACTGCTCACTGCAGTGGCTGCCTGTCCTCTCGCCCTCATGAGGAAGTTGTAGGCTGTGATGAGGTCTCAGTCTCCTGTTCTCCAGGCTGAACAGACCAATAATAAAACACTTCTTAAAAATTTATGGTTCCTTTTGACTCCCTCCACCCAAAATCACATTAAGATTTTTGACAGGTAGTAGCTTTGATAACTATCAGTCACACTTAAGTCACGAAAAGTAAATTGTGTGACTCAGTTTTTGTCAGTCTATTTATGGTTTGAATCTTCTGTTTCTGTAATTCTCCTCCATTCCTGAAAACACATTGAACATGTGTACCTCCTCTCTGAGTCCTGTATCTGCAAGTGGAGCAGTGCCTGTCAGTGAGGAAGTGAGCACCACAAACAGGAAATCTGTATGGACAGTATTATTCTGGTGGTTGTCTCTTTTTTCCCATTTGACTCTCACACTTCCTCTCCTTAACCTTCCTAAATGCAGCCACATCTTCCTACAGCTGGACCAAAGTCACACAATATGGAATGGGTTAGGGAAGGAACAATGGTAAGTTGAGCCTTGTAGCTTTCAGGGCACCAGTTCAAATCTGTCAAGGGCTGGAAGAGACTGTAATTTGTTTTATTGTGATCACTTCCTAGCAATAATGCAACACAAAATTGGATTTAATTCAGTGTTCACTGGGCAGATCCATGCACTCTGTGTAGGAAAAGGTGTTGCAAGCATGTTCAAAAAGATGTTGCAAACATGTTAATAGCATTACTCATGTTGTTTTTCTCAGAAGTCCAAAACAGCACAGTCAGAGAGACAAATCAGGCTTTCCCATGTTTCATCTCTAGACCTCTTCCCTCCAGAACAGCAGCATGTTTTGAATTCAGGAATGGAGGCCATGCTCCACTTGAGGCTTCTACCAGTTTTGTAGGACAGAAGATTTTATTGCCTTAGACAGCATTGCTTAGACAGCATTTTCTTAATTTTTCTTTCAGTGAGATTTGTTCTGGCTCTTGCAGTCAAACTCTTAAAGAAATGCTGAATTGGACTCTACATTAAGAGTCAGTTTTATGCATTTTGGAGCTATACAGAGTATAAGCAGATTCTAGAATATTTTTCTTCACTACTGGAGTAAAGGGGAGGGAGAGGTGGCATACAGAAACACTTTTTTTGTTGGTATGTGCAGTAATTGAATGCAGAATAAATCACTATGCTATGAATTAAAAATAACTTGCTGCAATGGACACTTGCACAATATATATTGTTAGCCTATTAGCGCTCCAAATATTATTGCTAATAAGACACTATATAAGTAAACTGAATTTGTTGCCCTTTAATTAGCTATTTATTTCCAAAACATGAATTATTAACACTTGTGCTAGTCATGAGTGGTGTTAATTATAGTTACTGAAATTTAATTTTTTTTCCTTTTTTTCTTTTTTTAACTAAGCTTCTAAAAACAAATGAAAATGTAGACCAGTCATGAGAGAATCCTCTAGTGATAGTCAAACCTCAACAGAGAATCTGTGTCAGTGTTAGCAATATGGAGAGAAACTACAAGTATCAAGTATTTTATCATGAATAAAACAACATACAGAATTGCAAATTAAAGCATTGGGCTCTCAGCAGAAACGCATGCTTTATCTGATCTTCAAGGAGTTTTTAAAAAATTTAATAGTACTTTACGGAGCTGGTAAAATATATGTTTTAAGTTCTAATTAAAAATAGCAAATCTGAAATTCCTGTATTGAACCTTAAACCACATGCAAATAATTCAAATAAGATTAAAATTATATTAAAAGTATATTATTAAAAAGTGAATATACGTGAGGAGACAGTGAGGGAGTGCACCAGTCAGTGACATACATTTTAATAGATTTTATTCTGACTTCCCTCTTCTTTCTCCTTTCCTTAGGAATTTAAGATGAAGATTTTAAAGTTGATGTGCAGTTCTTTTGTCAAGAGAAGTTTCATGAAGCTGTAATAAAGAACCTGTCTTTTGATCTCTAAAATCTTGGGGATGATGAGAGAGAATAAGTAGGAAGGTTGTATGAAATGGTGTAATGAGTACATTTTATGTTGGGTGCTTGCTCTTTGCAAATGACACTAATTGGGCAACCATAAGGAATTGTGAAAGCTTAAAGGAGCTGTGGATGATGCTCTTCTTCCATGAATCACAATTTAAAATGTTCGTCCATTACATAATTAAAATGTGGAAGTAGCTCCCTGAGGTTTTTTAGGGAGATGGGGTGGGGATAATGATATGTTAACATGATTTCACTAAATTAATTCTTTGGAAAGTAATTAAGTGAGATTGTCCACACTCCATTACTTCCAAAGGGTAAAATCTGACATGGTCCATCATATTCTCATCTTGCTTTGAAATGACTGATTATTGAATAAATAGATTATATTCATTTGAAAAGCAGCATTGGAGATCTCTAGCACTGGTTTTAGGTATTATGGAATGTAGAAACTAATCGCCTTTTTGGATTTAAAATCTGAAATAAACACTTCATTGTGATAAAGCAGTTTGCATTTCTTAACAGCATAGACCCTGTATTTGATTGGAAGCTTATGTCAAGATTCCTGCTAACAGGAATGAAGAAATGTTTTCTGAATTTCAATATGACTTTTATAATCTGTTGCAGGCCAATATGTGAAGCATTGCTACTGACTTTTAGTCATCTGAGAATTGAATGTGAACAGGAGCCTAAGCTAAGCTTTGAAATGTGAGGTTCCTAAGATGCAGAATAGATGAACACATTTCGATATGTAAATAGAGAAACAATCTTTGTTTCAAGCTAGTAAAGGCAAATATCTTCAAATTAAAACTTTGTAATGAACCTTGTGTTTTATGAAAATTACATCTTTATTTTTCTTTCAACTATGTTGAAAAACATAGCAGACTGAAACAGCCTGTGACATTTCCCACTGCTAATCCTGTACACTCAAGTAGGGCTAACTGGGCACTGGTGTCTAGAATTTCCTTGAGGTTGTTAAAGGTTTCTGTACTCTGAAGTCAGAAGCATTAGGAGCAGCTATTACTTTATTTTTTTTCCTTTGGTGAAAAAAAAATCCCTGTGAAACCAGAGAAAGATCCTGACGGAGAGTTTCATATTTATTTTATGTTTACTAAAACCAATTACCATTTTGTTGCTTCCTTTTCCCCTTCCCTATGCAGCATTTCACAGGCTGTTTTACCCAGACCTGTTGCTGCCTGGAAAGCATCCTTCCATCTGCCACATGGAGATGCTGCTTTACAGAGCCTGCAGGATGTGGCAGGTGTGTCCCTGTGCTGCCCCTGGAGCAGGTACAGTGTGTTACCCACATTGTCCCAGTGCTCAGTGCCCCATGAACAGCACGGTGCCCCAGGGTGGCTTCTTGGAGGTGACCGAGCTCTGTGGCTGCATGGGTGGTCCAGCGAGGCTGGCTGGGCCACAGGGGGCAACGAGGTCTTTATCTAAACTGATAAAAACCTACAGGCATTAGCATATTCTGAGGCTCAGTCTTTATTCAAACCAGTGTCTGCATTCCTGCCTTTTTGCTTTACAGCTTCCAAATAGAGGCTGAAATTATGGGGCAGTGGCAGACAGGACTCTGCTTAAATGATCTGAAAAATCAGGCCATCGTTTTTAGGTTACTAACTGTGAACCTAAACATTGAATTTGGAATTAATTAAATTTTAAAATTGAATATAATGAGTTTCTGTCCATGTATTATATGAGGCAGTGTTATAAAGCACATGTACCATACCTCAGTGTAACACAGTAAATAAGTACTGATGTGACTGGGGGTAAGAAGCAAAATCCAGAGAGTGTGCATGTGATAGAAATTTAATTGGGGACTTCAGTAGGACTGAACTTCGAAACTCTGGAAATGATCATGGCAAAGTCCAGTTGAATCTAAAAAAAATTTAGCATTCTTAGAAATTTTGGCTCTCATAGTAAAATATGTATCTATTGTAATTTAGTGAACTCTGTATAATGCCATGCAGGGAAGGAGGTGTGAGGGTCGGTTCTTGCTTTTTCTCCCTTTTATGCTAGATAGTGTGAAAATCCTTGTGGTAGCTGTATTTCAGTTTGGAAATAAGTGATTTCTCTTGTGTTCAGAGGTTTTAATGAATTAATGAGGGGTCCTTTGCAACTAAATATTTTATACAATTTTTAAGTTAAGCATTTATATGTTTTGCAAGGCTTGAGGCCTTTCTCTACTGAGAAGTGAGAAAAGATCCATTTATAAATTTGGGGAGTTGGTGTGTGGTCCAGCAGACCCCTGTGTAGGGGCATACAGACAAGCCTTTTCTTGACTGGTGTACTGCAGGGTCCTGCAGCTGAAAGGCTGCATTCTTAAAAGAGCAATTTATTAGTTGCACTAGTTCTGTGATGCTGCAGTTCAGCACCTGCATGTCCACCTTAGCAGGAACTGTGGGACAAGAGAAAGAAATCTGTAAAGCAAAAGAGTTTGTGGTGAGGGCTGGGGTATCCAGTGTCAGTGCATTTACTGTGGGCTAGCTCTAACTTAATGCCATGTTCCAAACACACTTGAGCACTGGAGCTGTGCTGCTGGAGTGCTCTCCCAAGACTTGGCCTCTCTATGAGCCAAAGAGGGGCGATGGGTGACAAACACTGAATAAGCATCTTTGGGAACAAACTGAAATATGTATAGGGAGCTGTGGCAGCTAGAGCTGGGGCAGTTGACTTGTCATAGTCTTTGAGAGATGTTTTCTCTCACTCTCTAGTCTTTAACCATCGTTCATTCTGATTTGGGAAGAAACATGGTCAGTGCACCAACAGAGAAGTTGCTTCCTTGATGTTCTGTCCTGGTTTTCTTAAGAGATTTTTAATATCGTGAACAAGGGACCACAGGACTTGTGTTGGTCTTGAGCACTTCCTTAGGTCTGAAGATTTTTTTAATGGTTTCTCTGGTGGAAAGATCACTGTGAGTGTTGTTCATGTTCAGACCAAAATATTGAAAACTCTGGACTTCTTTATTTTGAGCAAGTTTTAATGGATCAGACGGAACTAAAATTAAGGCTTTACGTTTACAACAATTCTGCTTTACTAAAAGATCTAAGCCCAGTCATTTTTAAGGCAGAAAGTGTGGAAGGAATATGGGTGTAGCAGTCTACCTGTCCTTTTTGTTATTTAATAGCTTGGTGTTTCCATCTCTGCTTTAAGCTGAATAAACAGGATACAAATCGTAAGGGCTTTGGTTATCGGGTTCCCTCCCCAGATTTTTATTGATTATTGTGTGGTGGCTTTTGCTTAGATTGTTTTTGCTGTTTTGGATGACCTGTTGTTTGAAAGACTTAGGATAAGCATGTTATCTGTGCAAGCCTGAAAAAATATGGTTCTGACTATCACACCAGTAGTATTTCAGAACAAATTTATAGCTGAATTACATCGTTAGTTATTTGAATGGTATTTCAGCTTTCTTTTATGATCTGGAGGCTTTGTTTTGGTTTTAGGAAAGAGTTAAATAACTGAGTTGTGGGATTAAATGTTCAGCTATGGAATTGAAAAATGGTTGCTGTTGTGTTAAGTGAATGCTTTATAACTAAAATTCATGGAAGTTGGAAAACACATTTGTTGGTGTGGTCTCCCGAGAGCAATATATTTGTATCTACTCACTCATTTTTTATGGAGCACAGGGTTTTAGGCATTAGGGTGAAACTTTACAGCAGTGAACAGAGTAGTGTGGTTTATTCCAGCATTGCCTCATGTGTAAATTATTTGAGAGATTCTGTTCTGTAGCTGTCAGTTCTTGGTAAGATACTGTTGCTTGTATTTTAGTTTCTTCTGTGAGCACATACCCCTGGGTGATTGATCTGTTTATTTCTAAATTTTGTTTAAATAGGGGGAGTCTATGGCAGGGCATCCCACCACTTTCCACCCTCCCACAGGGCCAAGATGAATCAAAAGAACTCTTTCTCCTTTCATCTGCCCTTTTAAAATAAAATGTACCTTGTTTCTGATGCATAGGGATGTAATACAATCATTTTCCTAACTTTGAAGATGAGTAACACTATGTGATAATGTTTCAACTGTTTCAAAGAAATGAAAGGATAGAAAGTAACATAGATGGGGAGACAAAGGGATGTTAAAGATGACAGGCTCAGTCCTTCAGATGTTATGTGATAAGAGGGTGTATAGTGTTCCTTGGGAGTAAAGGTTAATAAACCAGAGAGCTGTGGGAGCTGGAAGATAGCACTGTAAAATTCAGAAGACAGAGGTTAAGTGGATTCTGATCTTGAGGGCAAACCTGTTGTCCCTGCCCCACTGCCCGTTTCCATTTTCACCTGGGGCTGATAAACCACACCACACTGTGCAGCTGCTGAAGGAAGGTCTCATTTCCCCTTCCCTCACTTGCTGTCTGTGGTTTTACCTACTTGATGGACTAAATTGTCAGGAGTTAGTTTAACATGCTAACCTAACAAAAAGATAATAAAACCAGGCAGTTTCTGTGTGTGGTATTTTGGTTTTGCTTTTGCTGGGTTAGTTTTCTGCCAAGTTGGAGAATTAAATCAGTTTCCAGAGGCAGCAAAAGATAAATTGTAGGAGAAATGGGTGCTGCAGGCAGACTGGGGGCTTCTAGAATGGCCATTGTGTCTTGTGGAACTGGACCCTTGCTTTTGTCATTGCAGCTGCTTGTGGCACCATGTGTTGCACAGCATCAATAAATTAATCCAAGTTAGAAGTGTTGCCCATCTGTTGTGTATTGTAGCAGGTAGAAGTGATCCTCTTTTTCCTGTCTTGTGCCAGGCATGGTGGTGGTAGGCAAACTTTTAAAACAGTGCATAAGGCAGTACAAGGGAGAGACATGCAGCTGCTGAGGACTAATAAAGAGGGAAACTACTTTTTGACTGCTAAAAATATGATTGGAAATTGAATTAAGGTTCATAGAGGTAGAAAATTACCTATGCATCATAAATTTAATTTCCAGTCCACCTACCCATTCTAAGCAGAGTGAACGAACATAAATTTTTTACCACTGAGATTCCTCTCTTTCTTTGGTGAATGTTTTGTTTTTGTCATTGCTTTTCATGTGTGTCTATATGTGTTTTGCTGGTTTTTTTCCTTCCTGGAAACGATGGACCTCAATCTTTTTTGTAATCCTTTTAATGTGCTCTTCAGAGTATGACATCACATTCAATTAAAAAAAAGTATCATAGTTAGCCCCAGGCACACAGGTGTACTCAATATTTTTTAAACTGAAATTTTAATTAGTAGTTGAATATCACCTACCTTTTTTCTTGCACTTTGGAAATTTGTAGCTTTGTATTTCTTAGAATTTGCCTTTATAGTTTTGAGATAGAAGTAAAATTTCTATCAAAAGAACAAAAATCTCTTCTTTCTTACATTACTTTACTTGGGAAAATACTTGTTTCAGGGGCATGTTCATCAGATTATTCCCTAACTTTTTTAGGAAAAGACATACCCTAAAACCAGAATTAATCAGTAACAAACATCATCAGTGTGATGCTGATGCTCTGATCTCAGAACCAAATCTGGGCATTCTTTTGATTACAGGAGAATCATTGCAAAGAAAAGAGGAAGATTCACAGGATCTCTGTGCATGGAAGAATTTAAACACAAATGCTCTTGCAGGAGCTAGTAATCATCTTTGACAGTCCCATATAGGAAGGCCTGGATTAAAAATTTTGTGCTTGAGAGAGAGTTTACTCTTTTGTTTGTTTACTCTTCATTGTTTCCAAGAAGATTAAAAAGGCCTAAAGCAGCTCCAGTGATTCCTGCAAGGCTCTGTAGGAATTTGTGAAGCCCAGAAACCATTTTGTTGATGCTGGGTTATTAACCTTGGTAGTTGTGACTCAGAAGGTTATAAGAGATTTGTGTGCATATTGTTCTAGGAGGGGGTAACTTCAGGGGTTTTCCTCCTTTCTAGTTTTTATATTTGAGTTTTTAATTTTAAAAAATATTTAGCCTCAGGGAGCCCTCAAAATCTAAGCCTTTTACTGCCTCCTGAATTTGGCAGTTGCTTCTCTTGGTTCAAATCTCTAGGCATGTGTGATGTGAAGCTTTGAAGTAGCTGTTGCCTGGCTGTAGCCTCTCTGAAGGCAAGGAGAAGTTTTGACATTTTCTTTCTTTCCATCATGCAGATATTTTAACAGAAGTGAAACAGCTGATTTTCAGTAAAGACTCTAAAATTACAGAATTGCTACGATTGTCTCTTTTGTGGTTTGGTTTTAATTTAGAACAATTCCTAAAATCAGTGGTGTGGAAAGCCGCATGCATTTTGTCAATGTTTTAATATCTGGCATTAGAAACTGGTTAATCCATTTAAGTGGAACAAGAGATTCAAGAGGGAGATGTTGCAGCCCAGCCCAACATCTTAGATGTTGCCCAATGGACCACTGACAAATACCAGAAAAGGCAAAGAGAGATATTTGGGTGGGGGCAAAAACCCCAGCAGAAGTTTCTCATTCTTGGTAATTCTTGTTCTGCATAGTGTCTGCCAGTCCCATGCTCAGTGAACAAACAATTTCCAAGTCCATGGCAGTCTATCCCAATGAGTGAGCACCTTCACCTTCTGGGCAAGGCTCTGTCTCAGCACTGCTCCTGTACTTCCCCAAGAATGAAATAGATACAGGCCACCTTCTGCTGGCTACTCCTAACTTTTCCAGTCTGGCTCCCTTAAAATAAGTGTCTTGTTGTACAGAATAAGAAGTAGGACAATACATCAGGGAGGGGAAAAAGCTATTTCAAACATCTTGATTATGGCATGGTGAAACTTTGTGTTTGGGTATTTCCAGCTGTTCCTGGCACAGAGCACTTCTGACACTGCACTGGTTTGTATTAACTAGCTTTACTAGATTTAGCAGTGGCTAAAATGCATACAGTGATTTTAAAACAATTGGTGTCATGCAGGCATTGCTCAGTTTAACAAGCTGTCTGTGTTCTGTGCTGCAAAGACTGTGCACTGTGGAAGCTTTATGTTTACTGTAAAAGTAGTAGTAAGAGTTTTTTGTAGAAAATTTACTTTAAGAAGTGTAAATTATCTGGTTTTACATACAGTTTATTGGAGTACCTTTCTTCTGCTGCATGAATAGGTAGACCTGTATAAAAATTTAAAGTCACTTTTTGCTACAAACAGCAATTCTGTAACTCTGCTGACAAGTCAGCAACTTGCACAGTTATGAAATCTTCCCTTTTCCAGTTATGACTGGGAAAAAATGACATGTTGTTCTTACAAGTCCATGTTACCTGTCCTTTAGCAAGCTGTGCTTGAGCACTGCATACTAAATGTCAGTTATCATATTGTGCAATCTGTATGAGCAGAATTCCCACTTCCACAGCTGTGGGAGTAGAAATGGGAAGCAGTCAAATAAACTCAGTCCCTCAAGGCTCCTCCCAAGGGGACTGGTGCAGTGTGCAGTGAGGTCCAGGGAATTCTTCTGACCTTTTGGAGGTACAAACCTTGGGAAACAAATGAGTGTTGTTAAAGTGATGACATCTTTCACATGATAAAAGTAACAGCTTAAAAAAAAAGCTTTTGACACTTTTGACAGGCTTGCAAATGATAATTAGATAGTAAAAAGAAGGTGTGGGTTGGCAAGGCATTAGATATGAATGATATGCAGGTTTGTATCCATTTCTTTTTAAGCAATGTTGTGCTGAAGATGAAGCCCTCTGAACAGTTGTGTAAAGCAGAGGTTTTAAAGTGAAAATGGATTGTATCCATTTGAAATAATTCAAGTGAAGCTGTGGAAAGCTACTGGCACTCTTTTTCTGAATAACTCTTTGCCTCATTAAGAAGTTCTTAATACAGCATATTCTGGGTATAATCTTAGAACTGTGTGCATTGGCTTACCAAGTGTCTTATTTATTCACTTTCAATTTAACTTTCAGGAATAATAAGCTTTTTTCTTGCACTGTATGTTCTGAACATTCTCCTTACTGCCTTTACAACGTGTCAAGGATACAGGAAAAAAGCTAAAGGAGAGGGTGATTTTTGTAATTTGCATTGAGAAGGAAGAATGGGAAGAAGAAGTGAAGACAAAGCAGGGCCTTGACCTACCTATAGTGTATGAATTTTGTGATTAGTCCACAGGAAAGTTATATATGGGGAGATACACATAAGGCAGAAAACAATGCATGGCATTTAGTATTCCTGTGGGATTTGGGGATCTTCAGCTTAATTTGGCAGGGTGTCATCAGAAGGCCAAATGTACTGGTGGCAGCAGAATTGGGTTCAGGTTGTGGCAACTGCCCCTCCTATTGCCATGTTTCTGGCTGCTTGCATTGGACTATGTCCATGTTCTGTGCCCTGTGCCATCTGGGAGCCTGATTCTGTGCTTTCCACCTGCACAGTGGATCCCAGCTCTTTCCCACAACACAGACCCACTCCCACCTGCTGAAGCCCCCTGAGCTCCCAGCCTGGCAGTGCTGCCAGCTCTCTCCAGTACCTGCTGGTGGTGGTCGCTCACCCGGTGCCCTGGGACCACAGCTCCTGAGTGCAGCTCAGATGTGAAGGTATCCCTGCATGTACTGACTTGAGATATGGGGCAATCTCTTCCATGAAGGAGGGAGCAGCAACAGCTGCCTGTGTGCAGGGACTTGTCTGTGACCAGTCAAGAGGCATTGTGAGGGCTTGGTCTGTGCTGGCAGTTTTTAGATATTATTTTCTTTGCAAATTTTTAGTACCATTTTGACTTCCTGAGGGAAGGTCAGGATGAGTTCTGGAGGATTCAGCACAGTTGGGGGGGACCCTTTTCTCACCCCACTGCTGCTCTGTCCTGTTTGCCAGCCTCCAAGTCCTTCAGAAATCAGATGGGAGCTGCCAAAATAGCAGATGTTTCTGCTGAGTGTGCTGTAATCTCTCACAGCACTGATGCCGATCAGGCTCTGTGTACAGGTCTCAGCAACACAGCTGAATGTCCTCCAGCCTTTGCCATGCCTGACTGGATAGTCTTTATCCCCACAGGACAGCCCTGACTGAGGGCTGCAGGGCTAGGGCTGGGTACATTTTACTGATGACAGAGCTAGGGGACACCTTCCTTTAGATCAGGTTTCTCAAAATGCCATCCAGCCTGACCTTGAACATTTCTAATAAAGTGGCATCTGGAGCTTCTCTGGGCACTCTGTTCTGGTGCTTCACCAGCCACTGAGCAAGTTGAAGAGAAGACTCCAGAACCTGCTCCATGAGAGGGTAGCCTCCTGCAGAGTTTCCGAGGAAATGCTTTGAAATTTTTGGGACTTGCCTTTTTTTCTGCTGTAAGCAGTGGTCCATGAAACAAAATGGGGTTTTTAAAATCATCTGGTACAGATCCATGGATGCTAATGCAATCTTCTTGCTGTTAGTTGTTTTGTGGATGAAATGGCAAACAGATAGAAAGTTCTAGCACCTTTGGAAAAATGATTAAGCTTTTGTTTTTAAGCCCTGGGGAGTAAGAAAATGTATGAACTAAGGCTGAATAATGAAGCTTAAAACAAAACTGTTTTATTCATGTTTTATAAGATTTTTTAATTACTTAATAATTCCTTATAATTTTGTAGGAATTAGGCCTCATTCCTTTCAGAAGACATACTTTCCTGGCATCAGATAAATCTGATAAGCATATTTAATGTGATTTTGAAATGCAGTAAATATGAAACCAGCAAACTTGATGTCCAGTTCAAAAGCCTCTTTTTCATGCAAGGGGAGCTAGTAGGGTATTGAACTACTTTGCAATACATTAGGAAAAAATATTTTTCTTTTTTTAATGATTAGGGAAGCAGGAACTATTGCACTCTGTGAATGACATTTCAAAATGTAGTTTTCAGTTAACTACTTGGGTTTGGGTTTATTCTTGTATGGATCTTTTGAGGAGCAACTTGTTTGTTTCTTTGCTTTGGATTTTGTTTCGTTGGTTATTTTTACTTGGGCCTACAAAGCTGTCTTGTTCCCATCTAAAAGGAAGAAAAAGAGAGTTGTGGATAGATTTACTTGACTGTGTGACCCCTTTGTCTTAGTGGCACTCACTGCTAGAGCAGTTGCTTGTTGGCTTCAGTGTAACAGGATTCCTGATCAACTGGATCATTTTTCCTTTCTTTTCAACTTTTGACTTTGCAAATACTGAACTCTTTTGCTTTTGGTGAAGAGTCAACATTTGGAAACTGTTACAAATAAGGCCAATGAGAGTGAGGAGTTGAGTCACTGGCTCAGGTCACTGGTCGCTTCTCTCCCATGGAGATCTATATATCTTAGCATGAGCTTATGTGTTAAGTTTGTTGCTTTTATATAACTAAGTATTTTTGTGAAGAAGCTGTACTGTACTAGGCTTTAATCTTGACTGTCTTGTGCTAAAATGAAGGATATTTTGAAAAAGACATCTCCTGGCTGACGTAAAAAATTGATGTGCTGTGAGCAGATACTGTTTTCTGAACTATCTCTTCAGTGGACTTGGGAGAAGTGTTTTCCAACCAGTTTCAACTTTTTTCCATCTCTTGTAAATCTAGTGATTTTCAAGTTCAATGTGGTGCTCAGTTTACTGCCCATGGAAATCACTGCTCTGTGCTGTGTTGGGGAAGTTTACTGTACCTGAATGTTGTTTTAGGCAAATCTTATCACTGCAATAATCTTTACGTACTTGTAGACCACGAATCTATGTGCAGGACCACTTTAAAAAATGTTCCTTCTTGAATCATAAGTAAAGATTGTATTGTTAAACAGTGCTTTTAAAATACTAAATTCATTTAGTTCAAGTGGCTGCACTTGACCTAACTTGTGTCTGTACTCTTGCATACAGAAGTCTGACTTATGTGTTTTCCACCCACATCCAGAGCTAAGAAAGCATAAGAGAGCTCTTGCCCTAAAACTGAATGGCTGTATTAGCCTTAAAGGTTTGTTGATAGGCTCCACCTTATCATGAAGGCTGAAGCTCATATTCCCATAATCACAGGGCTACAAGAGCCTTATCAGCCAGGCTTTCTGCAGGGTTTGTTCACACTAGTCCTTCAGCTATTATGAGATGGCTTTTGGGAAAGGATTTACTCTGCACAGCCGTCATCCATCTAATCTCTGGAGTGAAAACTCTTACGGGAGAAGTACTGGCTGCCGCCAGAAGGAAATCAGCCCCACAGTCCTTGAAGGAGAGGAACAGTCATGAGCCAGGCTCAGCTTGGACCTTGGCCTGGGGCTTGTTCCCAGCCAAGGGCAGACCAGACATCTGCTGACTCTGTCACTTTTACTGTGGGCTCTCCGTAGCTCTGGGGAGAGACAATATTGCATTCATTGATCAAAGCGTATTTCTAAACTTTTTTCACTCAATATGAAAGATATAAAATAGTTTGTCTCTGTCTCCTCCTCCATGAAAGCCTGAATTTCTTTCAAAAATAGGCAGCGTGCATGCTGTGGCATTGCCAAGTACTGCAGAGGATGGGGGAAGCCTTAGAATACAACTCCTTCATTCTCACGGGGTGGCAGGACCACACTTCACAGTGTGCTGGGAATGGCATCACAGCTGGGTGACATTTGTGACAATGCTGTGCACCCTATTGTGGTGAAATAAGAATATGATCTCATGCTAGGGAACCCAATTATAAATAAAAAGAGTGGAAATTGTCCTCTAATGGAATTGTCTCTAATGGCAATTAGAGGAGTCGCATTTTTAACCAAATAATTTTTCAGATTATGTGTGTTTCTGTTTCCTGAAATAAACCTGAATGAATTTTTTATTTAAGGATAGCAAATAAAAGGGTTTTTTCTTCCTTCTCCTAAATAGCCTTAATGTCGTCATCTTCCTGGTTAATGCCAGGACATCAAATATTATATCAAGTGTGGTATCTCTGGCTGTGTTTGAGTCCTTGGCAAGGGCAGTTTGTTCTTTCTGCATTTATGTCAGCAAAGATTTTTTTGCTGGAGAGTGAGAATATGTAATGGGAAGAATTTACAATAAGAAAGTATATTACTAATAATTATATTATTATATTGTATTATATCTGCCAGAGTTATATGAAAGGAAGATTTAATCCTAACTGAAGATGATGATGGACAGTGTGGGTAAAATTTCATCCAGTTTTGGGCATTCTGGATGCTTTTTTACCTCTGCCATCCAAGCAAGGCTATCACTAGTTAATTAAAAGTACTTCTCAGGTGCACTAGATTAACTGCCCATTCTAGAAAAAAAATTCTATATTCCTGTTAGAGACAGGACTGAACAAGACAGGTTTTAAAAGAC
>WBNQ01087662.1:0-16807 GCA_013401375.1 Spizella passerina
TGGCTCCTGCTTCTAAAGACAATGACTTTGTAGCCATCATTTCTCTGCTGCAGCATCATTTGCTGCCTGTGTGAGGCTCCCAGCTGCAGACTTCAGGGACTGTCAGAACTGCTTGTCTCACGGAAAAACAAAAGTACTCTCCAGCAGGAACATCTGAAACTGTCTGTCTCTATGAAGTTGTTCCTACTACAGCTGTAGCTGCTCAGGGTGCTTCAGAGCCATGGGGTGTTGGTTCTGGGCAGTAGATCCAGTATGTGGGTCTATCCATGAGATTAAATAAGACCAGAATGGAGATCTCCAGGTGTGGGACCCATACAGGCACCAGTTTTTCAGGTTGGAATCCCAATGGCAGCAGCCCTGGGGTGTCTGTTGGGGCAGGAGCTCAGTCTCTGTCATGGTGCAGTTGCAAGAGAAATGCTTGTTGATCTGTTTATACCAGCTCTTGAGGTTGTTTCTAAAACTCTGTGGTTCATTACTTCATCAGATCCATACCCCCAGGAATTCTCTTGTGTGGGTGTGTGCAGAATAACCTTGGGAGCAATTGCCAAGGTTTTTCATTTTTGGTCTGTTTAGAGGAATACAATAAGGAAAAAAAAAGGACTTGTATTTGTGATGACAATTATGACTGCTGGTTTTCTTCAGAATTTAGCACCAGTAAAGTGCATCTCTTATATAGGGCAAGCTATGAGTTGTGAAATGACAATGCAGCTTTGGTTGTTCTAGGTCAGCATCGATGTGCATTGGATTTCAGGATCTATGAATGTCAGTCTGCCACGTCATTTATATTTGGGTTTATTTTTAGTTTTTCTAGTTGAGTAAACTTCGAGTTTCTGGAGGTGCTATAGACTTCAAGTGCCCAGGAGACAGAATTTCAGCAGTTGCAATCTTGTGCCTCACTAAAGAAGTAAATCTTCCTTGGCAGAGTGTCGTGACTGTATCAAATGCCTCTGCTCAGAATTTGTTGCTATGAATGTTCTGTTGTCCTGAGATCACGAAGGCTGTTCCTGCAGAATATTACAACTTGCTATGTGGTGCAGGCTACATGTGGACATCCCACTGACAGAGTAAGATTGCTCCTGAATGATGCCTGAGGTTTTGTTCAGAAGGGGTTAACTCACAGGGTAAGCATCCCTAAATGCTCAGTTACTGGGATGCTTGCCAGATGAGGCCATGGATCCAAATAATAAAAAAACAAACACAAGAGGTCAGATGTGTCCATGCCAATGTAAATCACAAGTACCATGGGTCCAAGCTGGATTTCCTATCCATGATCCTACCAAACCTGGGACATACCTGGTTCTCCAGTATTGTATCCATTCTGCACATCCTTGGTTGCACAATCCCTGCTTAAAAACTTCCTGGCAGCCTTGCAGGGGGAATGACTTTTCACTTTGTGAGGGTGGGAGACAAGGCAACTCAAAGAGCCAGGGGGGTTTTGGGTTGGGTTTATTCTGCAATTTGTTTTGGTGTGTGGCAGCCCTGCTGAGGCAGAAACCAGCCCAGGGATTGCTCTGTCTGAGCTGCAGGGTCCCTCCTTGGACACTGGCACTGGGAGAGGGAGGAGAAAGCCCCACCGCAAAGTTTCTGGGAGACTGAGCAGTGAAGAAATGAAGGAATGTCTGTCAATGGTTGGGACTGAGACTTTTATGAGTGGTGTTGCTGTCTATGACAGGATTGTTGTCTCAGGCAGATCACATAGTGGAGTTATATGTACATATATGATGGAGAAGAGGGATGAAATTGTTTGGCTTTTTAAGAAATAATTCCTGGACTTCTGAGCAAATGCATTTCTTCAGTCAGATCCACTGCAGTTCATGCCTACAGCAGCTTTTTTTTCCCCAGCTCATCTGTAGTTCTCCTCAGTGCACCTTTCCCCATGAGAGGAGGGAGAGCAGCTTGCTGCTGCAGGAGGAGAGCATCTGCGAATAACTTCTAGTCATGTTCCATTCTGAAAAATCAATACAGCTGGGAGATTTCAATTGGAGGCAGTATGGTTGTTTTCATCTACAGCTCACATGAAACCTAAAATTTATGTGCATATTTCTCACAGAATCTCCCATCTGTTACCTTAGAACATGTTTTCATATGTATAAATAAGCTTAATTTGCAGCTGAGAGAACATAAAAAATTATTATAGGCTCTGTAGGTATCTCAGGGGTTGCCTTCCGCTGTAACGTGGTGAAATGAAGACTGTCCAAGAGTTAGTATTAATGATACAAGAAGGATCAACTGAGGTTGACATTTTATTTTACAGTTTAAATCAAGAAAGGTATTTTTAGGAACATCTTGGTAACTTGTTTTTGCTGAGAATTTGGAACTAGTGCAAACTTATCTTCCTTGTGTTTAAATGATCTACCCCACAAATACATATTCCATTACTATAATTATGCTTTTCATCTCTAATTTACATTAGAGGTGAAGAGGGTTCTTAGCTTTAAAGGACTGACTATGAAATGTCTCATAAGATGTTCAAGTTTTACAGACTCTAAGCCACTATGACATGCCACACAGGAGAAATCACCTCCCTTCAGTTATCCTTCTCTCACAGAGCTTTCCTGCGGTTTCTTTAAAGATTCTCTCAGTCTTCTTGTGTTAAATATCAGAGACTTTTGACCAATAGCCAGAGGTCTGTAGTATTCAACTGGAGTGCAGGAAAGTGAATTGGGAACTAATTCTATTTCAGAAGTGGTCATCAGCTCCAGGCTGGGGGCAGAGATGGGTGGACTTGCAGAACACTCTCAGTGCCAATCTGCTTTGTGTAGTCCTCTTGACTGGGAAGTTGGAGCCTTCCTGGAGAGAAAGTCTTGAGTGAAAGCCTTGTCTAGGATCAAGCAGGAACTGAATCCTGGTAGGACAGAGGAAGCATGTAGAATTCTAGAAATTTCACCTGAGCTGAAGAAACAGCATGAGTAAGGAAAAGCTATCTGACTGCAGAAATAGCACAGTGGAACGCTTAGAGGAAGGTTACTGATGCAAACCTATCACTGAAGGGTTTTGCAGTAACAGTCCTCAAAGCCTCTTCTGTTCCATTTGCATGGCTCAAAAACATCTTGTCTATAAAAAACCCTGCTTTTCTCTGTTATTTAACAACAGCAGGTAGTATTTTCTCTAGTGGTGCCCCAGTAAAGAAGAAACCCTGCTTTTCTCCCTGCTCTGACTGGGGCTGTGCTAGGCAAGCCTCTGACTGTACTGGCAGGATCCCAAATGTGGCAGTGCCCACACCTGCACCTGTCTGAGCTAGAAACTGGTTCATTCTGAGAACTTTCTGGGATTCAGAAATAGTGGCCCATTTTGCATGAGAGAGCAAGTAATGAATGTTAATGTGCAGTGAATTTGTCAAAAAGCATTAATAGGAAAAGAGTTTGTGCTGGGAAGCAATTAAACCTGAGCTGATGGAGGAAGCTCACTGTACTGTGAGATTACCTGCCAAATGTGCTTAGACAAACAAAATGTGTAATGTAAGCAACATTTTGTGTCTTAGCTGTGACCTTAAGTGATATTTTAAAGGGGTATTTATTGATACTCATGTATTTGTACAAGTTAGCCCTGAGTAGGCTTTGCAAGCTTTAAGAATGAATAGAGGACCAACACAAACCAGGCTGAAAAGGTCTTTTTCCAATATATCACTGAATTTTTGGGGTCCTGTTATATAATGAGTGATCTAGATTAAAGTTGCTGACATTCAAATAAAGGCACCCAGTGAGAAAATCCCAGCAGTTCTCTCACTGGTTCTTCTCACACTTCTAGAATGTATTTTACACTTTCTTGAAGAGATGAGATCGAGCTCTCTCATAGTGCTTTCTTTACGCTATAAAAAAGTGTGAAGCAGCCTGCTGTAGAGAAATAGGCTAGAGTCAGTGGAGGTTCTCTGGCACATTCTCAGTCTTCTCAGTTTTTGTGACTCTACAACAAGAATGCCCAAGGCCTATTTTCATAAATACAAGCTATGCATTGTAAGTTTAATTAAAGTAATGGTTGGTGGTAGATGAAATGCACAAGCACCTTTATGAATATATCAGTGTTGGTTAAACATCCATCAAAATTGCCACCTGGTCCTGTCCAATTTCTCACTGTAGGTAGGAAAAAAAGCTCTGAAGACTGCTAACCTTGAGGCTGCTACAACATGTATGGAACCCAGAGTGATTCTGATGATTTGCTCCTTAAACTCTTGGTAGGATTCTGCAGTATAAATTGGACATTAGATGATGGCAAAGTGGTCAGGAATGAAAAGCCTATCCATTATCTCAAGAAACATTTAAAGCTAATTTTAATTACATTCTTTTGGGGACAACTATCTGGATAGGAAATAGCTCTAGATATGTCAGATATAATTTTTTATTGAGATCCTTGAAATACTTTTCTTTTTCTCTCAACTTCTGTGTAAAAATAGACAGGAAAGTAAGCCAAGTAATTTTCATCTGAACCCAATTCCTTATGTTTGAGTTTTCAGTGCAAAATTTCAGCATGATCCTTTGAAGAGAGTGTTTGGCTACTGTACTTGTGCAATGACTGAGGAAAGAGTTACTGACAAAGAAAGACTCATCTTGATAGCAAAGGAGCTTATGAAAGTCTAGGTCAGAAATTAGTTTAGATCTTGGCTGTAAATAGAAACTGTATTTTTCAACTCAAATTTTGTTTGTTTCTGCCCTTTGCCCTCTACTTTTGAATAAGACATGAGTCAAGCATTAATCCACTTCTGCTTCTGAGTTATGATGATAGAAGAATGAGGGGATAATTGGAGTGATCCAAGGAAAATGATTTATCTTTCTATTAGGTTTGCTGCTAAAGGTAGTTTATTGTATTAGATCACCTCAGCTGGTGCACATAAGGTTCTAATTCCTGTCTACAAACCTCACCAGTGATGCTTAACTGCAGCCATAGAACATGGCTTAATCAGCTCAGTAAATACTGCAGCCAGTCTGAAATGTGCTGGATCCTGTGTGTTTAGGCACAAATGCATTTGGGAATGTGGTGAATAAGTCTCCCTTGTCCAGTGATATTCTCCAGAACCTGGCTGTATCCAGAGAAACAGAATTCCCCAGTGTTTGGATCTTGGTAATACCAGCCATTTTTCTGATAAATCCTGTGTGAAGAAAGGCTTCCAAGAAGCATGAAAAAATCCTTTCTTTTCCTTCTGTCTTGCCATGCGTGCTTATAATCTCTTCCAGTCTTTGTCCCCTAGGCTGGCTCTGTACTTGCCAGTTCACATATCTGCACTATGAAGGAAAGAGATCTTGAAATCAAGTAAGCCTCAGTACTATGAATTTAAGGTCTAACTAATATTTACAGTTCCTTTAGTTATTTTTCTTGTGGTTTAATTAAGAATCCATGTTCCCTGAACAGCTATTGAAGAGCTGAAGGCCATTCAGTGGACCCAAGTCAGACTTGGTGCAGTGTCTGTGTAGCAAATGTAACCACTTAAAGTAGATGTTGAAAATGGTGATGTCAATATCTTTCTTTCCTGACCCATTTCATTAGATAATGTACATATTATTTCTGCATTGTATTGTGAGTTAAACTTTTAATTCTATAACTGCATTTAAATGCAAACCATTTCTTTTCAAATTCAAGTCCTTAAATGATGTTTTTCCAATTCAAATATCATGGTAAAATATATTCCCCCAGAGGCTTGGTACAGTGTGAAAATGTGCGAATAATGGATACATGTGCAGTGTACATCTTCCTACCAGATGGTACTGTTCAAATTTATAGTGTGTTGCATAATTGCTTTAGAAGAGGCTGAATGAATTTGCTTAATTTTAAAATTTCTTTTGTTGAAGAAATGTTGAAGGATTTTTCTTCCCATGTGTGACGCTACTTCATTGCCAGTTTTGCCAGTGCACTGATTTAGACCACAGACACCTGAGTTAAAAGAAGATACAACATCCTATCTGTTACCAGTTGGAGGGCAAACATTTTTTGTGATTTTTAAAGAACAATTTTAACTATTGATTCTGGCATAACAGTAAAACATTAAAAAGTAAAAAATTCCCTTTTTGCCTTTAGATCTACAATTCACGTGAGACAATGCATTGGTATTGGGAATGATTTTGGTTGATTATTATAAGAAAGCTTGGAAAACTTCTTTCCCTTGCTGCTTCCCTCAGATTTCTGGTAGGACATTTACTGAGTGTCCAAGCTGTGGTCTTGCACACAAGTAGTTGTTATTTAGCTACTTGTAATGTGTCTATTTCCCAGTGATTCAGAAATTACTGTGGAAGCTGAGTGATGTTTGTTAGTGTTGGCTCAGGATGCTATCTTAATGAAACATACAGTCCTTCAAATGTGCTTAACAAATTTAGAAAAAATTCTCATACTTCTTAACATTGTGTTAAATGCAAAGAAAACCAGTAACTGTCTGGGAGAAAATACTTGCAAAAGTGTGCTGGGTGAGTCACTTTGTACAAGCAGATGTCTTCACTGCTTAAAATGAAGATCACTTGTAAAACATACATTTAGGGAGGGATTATCAGGCTACCATTCGTGACCTTGGACAGAATTCTGTAGATAACTAACAATCCATTTACAAATATATCTGTGCGTGATTTTAGCTTAAGGGCAGTTTATGTTGGAGGAGGAAGGAAGCAAACCTGAAACACTTAGGGTAAAATCAAAAGCTTTGTTTTGGTTTTCTTTGAAGCTCTATCTGCTGTCTTATAGTGGAGTAGAATGGAACAAGATTTTATCACCTGTTTCTGCCCCCCCATTAATTCACTTTCGGTTTTGATAAGAACAGTTGGATCCCTATAGGTCTATGGGATCTGAGGGGATTCATCCAAGAGTACCCAAGGAACTGGCTGAGGCCTCAATGGTTTTGAAAGGTCTCAGGGATCTGGAGAGGTACCAGTTTACTGGAAACTGGCAAATGTCCAAATTTTCAAAAAGGGCAAGAGGGATGGTCCTGGCTACAGGCCTGATGACCTCACTTGGATGTCTGGTAAAATTACAGAGATGATCATTCTGGGAGTTTTTGAAAAACATCTGAAAGACAGCGCAGTCATCTGTCACAGCAAGCACAGGTTCATGGGGGGGGAAGTCCTGCTTGACAAGTTTAATTTCCTTTTCTAACAAGGTAACTCATCTAGTTGATCAAGGGAAACCAGTTGATGTAATCTTTTTGGGTTTCAGTGAAGCTTTTGTTACTGTCTCTCACTGGATCCTTCTGGACATGTCCAGCCCACAGCTTGATAAGCACATCATGATGGGTGATTGACTGACTGATGGGCTGGGCAAAGGGTGACAGTGACTGGGGTGGCACCAGGCTGGTGACCTGGCACTGGTGAGGATCCACAGGGCTCCATCCTCACTCCTGTGCCCCTCAAGGCCCTCACACATGGCTTGGGTGGGATACTCAGTTTGCTGATGGTACTAAATTGGGAAGAGCCAGTGACAGCGAGGCCCTGCAGAGAGATCCTGACAAAGCAGAGGGCTGGGCAATCCGTGTGAAGTTTAACAGAGAGGTGACTCTTTGTTCACTGGAGAAACAACAAACTATTTTTAAAGCCATTGAAAACTAATTTCAACTTTATCAGATTTAATTTGTTAAAAGGGAATCAAGGTGACCTCTTTGGTTCTAAAATGTTGACGCAAAAATACTACTGAAAGGGGCAAATATGAATTACATTAAAAGCACAATGGTGACAGCAGCCACCACCTTGCTGCAACTAATTTTATGGATTTTTAGTACAATAATTTATTTTGTAAGGTTCCCTAGAGAAATCTTGAAATGTAAAAATAAAAATACAAAACCAAAATCTCTAGAAGGTTGGAAGCAAAAAAATAATAAGATTACATAGCTGGTTTAATAAACTGGTGTTCACATTCTGGTCCAGACAAAATCTGTCAAATTAAGCACTCATTAACCCAAATGAACCCTTATTTTAAGCATTATCTCTTTTGGTCAAACTCTGTTATTGGTGGATAAAATCCTACTAATGACTGTATACTGAGAATCTGCTGAGGATTATCTTAGAACAGTTCTACATGTGCCAACCCCAGCTTTCCATGATCTTGCTGGTGCTCTGATAAGTGTATAATATTTGAAATGATACCTGTCATTCAATTTGTCTGTATTTTGGCAATTGCACAGCTTGCTGAACTTTGTTCTGAATCTGTAATTAGCTACTTCTAGCAGAAAAATGAGTTACTATTCTAGTCTACCCAAGACTCATAATTGACTAAATTTGGATCTTCCAGGAGTCAGTATGTCTGTCTGTATTTTAGCCTCATTTATAACTTCATGGAAGACTGATCTTTGCTTTGTACTTCATGGCCCATTGTGCTCCATAAGGTTAAATGTAGCCTACTCTGTGTAACTGTTTTATAGATCTAAAATAATATATTTCTTTTACTAATGGTTAACTCCTAAGAGTTTCAGACCTGCTTGCTCCTGCACTCCCAGCATGTGGGTTTCAGACTAAAAGGTTTGTACTTAATTATATGGACTTTAATAAATCTGGCAATCAAGCCATGCAAAGCAGAATGGATGTGTTGGCAATGTAGCCAGACTGTCTAGAATTCAAAGTGATTTAAGGAGAAAAGCAGGACCTTGGATGGGGGAAGGCCATGCTGTAACTTTTAAGCTTTCAGATGCAAGATTTATATATTCCTTTTTTTTTTCCCTTTTCAGTAGGGGGATAAAATAATAATTTTGTTATTAGAGTAAGAGGCAATGGGTTTAGAGAAAATATTTTATAGCTGCACAAAAAGAGCAGGTTAGATGCATTAGTTCCAGTAGTAACAATACCATGCTAGATTTGTATATGGCCCATTTGTATATTGTATTTGTATATGGATATTTGTGATAATTTATGCCAGAATTTCCTGTCTGTAAAACAGATACTGAAAAGGATAACTCTTCTAATGAATTTTCTTCTGAGAGATTGTTAATTTTGTGTTCTCTGCTCAAGATTTTACTTAGTGAAGGGTTATTGTGTATAACAGAACTTCCACTGAGTTTTATCCTTTGGAACATTACAAAATTTCCTTGTTACTGGGTACAGAAATACTGTAGTCCAATCTAGAAGCAGTCAAAACTGAAGTCACAAGGAAAATCACGTCCTAAGAATGTGACAGTTGCCTTGAGAAATAATTTACCAGTGTAGAGGAGTTGTGCACTGTTTTGATGAGCTTTGTTCACAAGTCAAAAGATGTCTTGAAGTAGTAGAAGGAGGGCTTGGCACCATTTGTTCTTTCTTCCAGACGGTCCTGGTGACAATATAGGTTACATCTGTTTGTCTGGACATGTGATGCTGACTGGTGGTGACTTTTTGAAGTCTGGCATATGCGTCAAAGCCAAGTGATGAAGTGCTGAACAAGGCCAAACCATTTAAGGACTTTGGTGCAACCTGGAACAAGGCCTGGACTATTTTGGTTCTTGGCCTGAGCACGATCTGCTGTGCATGTCTGCACCTCAATCAGCATTACCAAAGTGTGAGAGAGAGCCAAGAATAAAAAAGTGAGAAATTGGTCTCTTTCCAAGGCTGTGGGCAAAGTTACTGTGGTGGGGAATCAGCTGGGACAGCTGTGGTGGAAGGGGCAGAGAGGGGTGGGAGTGCAAGTCCTGCTGGGCTCAGGAGGGGCAGGCAGGTGCCGTGAGGAGCTGCTCCCCTCCCTCTGCTCAGGCTGAACTCCATCTCTGGGGCTCTGGAATGGTTCCTGTGAGCCGGGCATGCTGCAGTGCCTGGCCCTGGTGGAGCCTCTTGGTAGGGAAACAGTGAAGAAGGAAGAATGAAATGTTACTGGAGAGTGTGTGAGTATGTGAAAATCTCTGTGTATGTACACACCCATGATAAAAAGAAGTATGACTTTGACATGACATCGACAAATGTGTATATTATGTATGTGGAATTTCCCACTATGAGTCTGGCAGATTTACAGGGGGGAATATCTAAGTCAACCTGAGGCAGAAAAATCAAGAGCAGTGAGTTTCCAGCTCAGTGGAGCATATTTCACCTCCTCCCCAAGGGGAAATGCAGAACATTTCCTTATAATTCAGGTGTGTAAATGAGAAGCACTCCAGGTGCATTATATCAGTCTTTTCTTGTGGCTGCAGCTCACTTACAGAATCATTTTGTCAGCAGTGGTATTTAATCTGTGGTCACTCTTATAAAATTAATTCGATAGTTCTGATTAATTTACATCTGATTTATATGTCAAATAAGAAATTTAGGTTATAGTTTGGTCATTTTCATAGTTTGTACATACATTGTAGCAGTGTGACCATCAGTGTATAAAAGGTATTTTTGGAAAAGATTATACTATCTGTGAGTGTACTGTCTCTTTCTTCAGACTTCTGCACTGTTCCCTTAAATTAATGAAGATGCCTAATTTATTAGATAACAAAATATTGTTGATGCTTACATTTCTAAAGAATCCTGTAAGGTACATAAAAAGTGAGTTTTGATCCAAGCTGAAATGACAGCACTGTCCTAACCTTTTATTCATTAGATACTTTGAGGAAATAGCCTTTGACACATACATCTCAGAACAAATGTATTTTACCCTATTATTGACAGCCTAACAGCCCTGTATAAATCAGCATTTCCTGCAGTTCAGCTCTTAGCCTAATTTGCTCTAATAATAAGGTGCCCATGGGCTGAGGTTGCTGTACAGGGAACTGATTCCTCCTTCAGGTCTCTTAATATGGCTTTCACCAGTTGCAGTTTCATTATTTCAATACTGTTGCACCATTAACCAGGACATGCACGTGGGTATTGGGAGAATTTCTTGGATCAGTGAAACAAAGTCTCAGAATAAGAGATGTATGTGGGAACCTCAAGAGGTGACCTGGCCCAAACCCCAGGCTCAGGCAGGGTCACCTGGCCCAGGCTGCCCAGGGCTGTGTCCAAACAGCTCCAGAATATCCCTGAGGATGGAGGCTCCACAGTCCCTGGGTGTCCTGTGCCAGTGCTGGGCACCCTCACAGTGCAAAAGGGATCCCTGTGTGCACAGGGAGCTCCCCAGGGTTCACTCTGTGCCCTTCTCTGCTGATGCTGTCACTGGGCATCACTGAAAGGAGCCTTCTGATTCATGGAGACCTTGAAACCCCTCTCTACTATGGCACAAAAAAGCTCCAATTTAGCTTCTGAACTCCCTTTCCCTCTCTCCTCATGTGGAAGCTGATGTGGAAATTTCCTAAACTGTAAAAAACCATGGGCTCTGGATATACCTAATGAAATGTTAATAATTTGGAAAGTGTGAAGAGGTAAATGTATAAATAATCGCAATTCCAAGCTGCACTCTAAATGTTTTGAAACAAGGGCAGAGTATAATAGGCACTCAGCAACTGCAGTTTGTTAGTGTACTTGATTACTGAAGCACAAAGAAAATCCAATAATCTACTAGCATCTAATTCAGTGTTGCAAAGTTTTATTAGCTGCTAGTTTGAATATGATTGCAGTGAAATTAATAGTGGAAGATTAGCATTATCTTCTTTTCACTGCTTATGTTTAGAAATGCTTTTTTGTCCTCTCGTTGCTGAATATACTGCTTGAAATAATTTTTCTCTGAGTAGCCAGCACTGTGTTTTCCTGATATAAGGTTGTATTTTGCAGCTTTGATAATGATCTGAAAACACTCAGAGAAGCTCCATTTGGTTCTGCAGTATAGTAAATGAAACACACTGAGATACAAAAAGCAGTTACTCAAATTTTAGCTCCCCCTTGGCCTTTTTATTATCTACAGAAGTATAAATGTGCTTCTTCAATATAGTCATCATAATTTAATTTCTTTAGCCATTTAGGTGATTTTCTGTTCTTTAAGTGTCCTTTTTTGTCTGACACTTCTACTGGTGTTTTGAAATGGCAGACAGTTTTATGGGTGAAATCTTAGTGGTGCCTCACAGAGATTGTCCTGATTGGTGCCAAGTCTATAAAAGTGGCACAAAATGACAATGGCTTTCTCCTACCTTTGGTACATTCTTTTATAGCTGGTTGAAAAACAGAAAGCTTCTTAAGTAAGAGTTTTTCTCTGACTGTCATTAATATTTAGATCATTTTTTTATCCTTTCAGTGACACTTTTGTGATGGGCCACTGTTTAAAATGGCTTGCACTTTCTTTCTATGACAACCCTGTTGCCCATTGAATTCCACCAAGTTTTATATTTTAATCTCACTGCTGGGTTGGGCTGGAGCTGTTGTCCAGCCTCTGCTGTTCTGTTGCTGCCCTTTGGATCTACAGCCAGGAGCCCTGGTTTGTGCAAAAGTAACACTTGGGATGGCACTGTTGGCTTTGGGTTTAATGTTAAACAGCTACTAAAATGGTCAAATTTTCCAAATGCCACAGTTTAATCTTTACATAGTGTTGAGAAAAGAAGAGTTTCATTGCACAGCTGTTGGCATGATAATCAGTGTGAGCACTGGAGTCCTATACTGCAAACAAAAGACACATCTGTTCTCTCTGTGGAATGTTTTAACATTTCTCACTGACCATTCAGTCGGCTTATCTCTGTCTTATCGGCCAAAAAATATAATGAAGTCTATGAAAATGTTTTAGTGGCATAAATCTGAACAACCCTTTACTTGAACAAGGCCGCCTTCTAACCCACAAGCTACGTTGAAGCTTTTGTGACTGGGAATGCATCAGAGACGAAGGTTAAAAAATAGCTTCATTCTTAAAAATTCATTTAGAGTCCTTTAGAAAGGCAAGCAAATGAGGAGATACCTGACTAAACTTGCTATTTAAATATTCCTTTTTTGTTAAGGCTAGTGTAAAGAGTTTGTCCTAGCACTGAAAAAAAAAATGTGAATGCACCTTTTGGATGTAGTGTAGGATTTGCTTTTGTCAGAGGCTGCAGAAATATTGCCTGATATAAATCCACTGCTGACAGAAGTCACATCTCTGGATGGTCTTCCAGGACATTGTCCAACATGTGAACTCAATAACCAGCTGTCAAAACCCCTCCCAGTTCTAGTAACTCGAAAAGTTTGCCATTCATTTTTGAGAATTTATGTAAGTCTATTTCCCAGGGTTGGTATTCCCATGATTCTGCAGTGTTCTCATTTAACTTACAAGTTTACAACAGGCCAAAGATTACTCTCTCCACCAAAGGTAGCAATACCTGCCAGTATTTGTATCAAGAATTGGGAGAACATTTCAAGCATAGAGATGTAATAGTTTTTTGTTACAGAAAGGAGAACCATCACCCATACACAAGCACACACACTGGTGCACATGCAGCCAGCTGTGCAGGAGGGAGGCTCCATTTGTGAAGACACCATTTCCAAAGCCCTCCAAAGCCATGTGCCAGCCTTGTGTGCTGGACAGGCCTGAGGCTGGGGGGCTTCAGGAGACCTGGGGGTCACAGGCTCTTGTAGAAGCATCTGGTCATTCCCTGTGAAGTGAAAAGGAGGGACCAGGATTCTTTATCTTTAAGTCTGTCAGACAGCAGGCAGCTGTCACTGTAAGCAGACAAGCCTTTTTTGGAAGACTTTGGCTGCTTTCTGGTTTTGCTTTTCTTTTTTGCTCTTTCCACCCCTTGTCCATTTGCCTTTTAGTGTCCAGTACAATTTGAGTTCCAAGTAATCACAGATCTATCTCTAAGAAAGGCTTAGCATTTGATTAGCAGACAGAAAAAGGGAAATGTTTAAGACAGAAGGGTTTTGCAGGTCTTAAGCCTGATTCAGCAATTTAGTGATGCAATTTCTATATTTTAAGGCTGAAGAGTAGGGACAGACGTACCTCATTCTGAACCTGTTTCCTGCCTGGGCAGTAGAGGTGGGTGGTTAAGCCTCATCCCCAGTTCTAACTTGTGGAGCTCTGCCACTGTGTTAATACTCACTGCACGCTCTCAGTGATGAAATATGAATATATTTTGATGGTACTTAGGAGCAGGACACAGCAATAAAATTTGCTTTCTACTGTGCTGTCTTACTGCTGTCTCCTGAGCAGCATATGCCAGGGCTTTGCTTGTTTGCTTCATCACTGCCTGTGTGTCGGGCAAACAGGTTGTCACAGGTAAATCTGCAGATGGTTTTCTCAGCTTTGATCCAATTTGTCTAATTTGTAGGTTCCTTGTGACTTCCCGCCTCTCCCTGAACTGTGAGACATAGCAGTATTGGAGCCACATGAAAACACTGTGTGGCTCATTTTCAACTAAATTACCCCGAGCATGTAATTATAGCAATTAGTAAAGCTCCCTCTGTCTTTCAGCATTCTCCAGAAAACACCCTCCTCTTGCCAGTTGAGTGAAATGCCCTAGGTCAGCAGCTACACAGACAAAAGTCATTTAAGAATTGTCTTGATGTGACCTGGATAGGGTTTACTGTGTGTAATAAAACAGTATATCAGCTTGGCAAAAGTTGTGTAATGATGTTGTTGTTTTTGGGATTTGGAGCTAGAAAAAACTGAACTCTTTCTTCTACAGTTTTTGTAGCTACCTTTTTGCAGTGTCCTCATCCATTTCAGTACTGGGGGAGATCATAAACACCATTGGAGAGCATTTGGAAATTTTACTGGAAATATCTTTGAAGACAGCATCATTCCAGGGATGTGGTTACTTGTCTACTTCATGCTTTGAAATATAAACTTTTTTTATTTGGCTTTTCTTTTATTGGTAGTGTTTGTGGTATGTTTGTTTACTTGGTTTTGTTAATTTAAAAAAAAATTCGATTTAATTTAATTTCATTTATCTGCAAAAGTAGAACACTTAAAATTGTTAAATACACAAACAACTGGGGTTTAAATTCTGTAAGGAAACAAAATTTATATTTAAGGCTGATTCCATAGTATGGTGGGATCCTTCTTCCTTGCTGGCTTAGCTGTCAGTCCCCATGGCTGTGTCAGAGTTCAGCACTGTTGGGAGTTGGCTTGATTTAGCATTTTGGAGGAAAAGACCATTCTGTGCCCCAGGAAAAATCTGTCCAGCACTGTGGAGAAAACTGAGAAGACCCAAAAATGCAGCTATATAAATAACTTCAGTTCAAGACCTGTGTTATTTTCAACATCACCTCCATCATGGCTTGGTTTAACTGTTTTGTTGCTTTAAACTCTTTTGGACCAAATCTCTTAGCTGTGAGTTTTGTGGAGGGCTGGTGAAGAGAGTGCTCCATGGCATTGTCCCAGAGCAAATCAGAGATTTGGGAGTGTTGCAAGAGGCTACTGGATGGAGAATTGGTGACTGGATGGAGAATTGGTGACTGGATGGAGAATTGGTGGCTGCCTCCCATATTTTTATCCTGCCTGTACACATATATAACTTGAAAGAGATTTCAAGCAGAGTTTAGTACTGCAGCAGATTTCTTGCAAACTCTTGGCTTTCCTTGTGTCTTTGCATGAGATGCGGGGAGTGGGCACTTGTGCTCAGCAGGATATTTATATCGATGCGAGCTCTTGCGGCATGAACGCTCGCATGTATTGCTGCCTTCTTTTTATAGACTGCTGATCTGAAATAGAAGTGACTGGCAAAGAGAAATGTCTTGAGGCACTTGAGCATCTTAACAGAATGTAAAATAGTCCATAATATATATTTACCTACCTAAACAACAAACCTCTTTCACGAGTCCTCTCTGAGGTTGAAGTGGAATTGTTAATGATTCTCACTGGTTTTCTCTCTCCACATTTTATTTATCGTATCACCTTTGCTAAGAAGTTTTCTGAAGGTGATCATTACACAGCACAGTTCTTTTAGAATAGCCATTATGTCAAGAAGTGCAATCTGTAATGTGATCTGCCAAGCAGTGTGCCATCCTATGCGCCTGGTGCTTTTTACAGATCTCACCTTTTGAACTCCAGCTTGTAGCAGAAATGAGCTGGTCTCTGAAGGTGCAGAGGTTCACCTCCCTCAGTGGCAGCAGAGGGATGGTCACTGTGGTGCACTTGCCCCCTGAAATATGGAATGGAATGTGAGCATGTGGTTTTCCTGCAGGGGGTTCTCTGTGTAGTTTAAAGACCCAGAACAGGCTATCAAGCAGAAAATAGAAGGAGCTACCCAGGTTAAAAACAAAAAATAGTTTAGCAGGTAGGAAAAAGCTTGCAATGCTCTGTCTATGCAAAAAAAAAAAAAAAACCAAAAAAAACCAAAAAAAAAAAACTGCTGCAGGACACTCCTAGGCGATTTAATAAATCAAAGTTTGTAGTTTGCAGAATAATGAAGTTAAGGTTCTGTGAATGTGGAACAAGCTTT
This sequence comes from Spizella passerina, assembly GCA_013401375.1. Classification (NCBI taxonomy): domain Eukaryota; kingdom Metazoa; phylum Chordata; class Aves; order Passeriformes; family Passerellidae; genus Spizella; species Spizella passerina. The sequence goes on from WBNQ01087662.1 coordinate 16,124, forward strand.
TCTGCAGCACTGCACATGCTCCATATTTGCCCCTATTTCAAAATCCATGCCTGAACCTGGGTTTTTTTAGTTGAGTTTTTTTGTGTGCCTGATTACCAGTCTTCTGAGCATCTTGTGTATGTATAAGAACTGTTTTTATTCCTTACGTCCTTTGCATGCTTTGACGGAATCTTTATCTGTCCTAAAGTGCAGGATAGGATGGTGCATGCAGAAACCTCACAGGTAAGGGACAAATTAATGCTAATGTTTGAATTTATAATGTAGTTTGGAAACATTTCAGGTCAGTTTCTTTTTTTTTAATTTTTTTTGACAAATGAACCTATTTCTACAACTTTCTTCATGTCCTCTTTGCCCTTGCTCCATGGTTTTTTTTCTTCAAAGACACAAAAGTCTCATATTTCAACAGTTTTCTCTGACCTTTCCAGCTCAGCTCCTGAGCAATTCTGTGTTTTGATGTGTTTATTCAACCACATCTCTAAACAGCCTTATGACTTAGAAGAAATATATTGTCTAATTACATCTGAGAGCCATAGGCAATTGAGAATACTTATTTGGGTGCATAACTGGCCAAAATATTTTATAAGCATCCCTTATCTCTTGTGCTAAGCCTCCCTACAACAAGATAGAATCTAAATGTTGTAAATAAGTCATTAAAACAATGAAATCCCTTACATTTATAAAACA
>WBNQ01087665.1:0-11039 GCA_013401375.1 Spizella passerina
AACAATAATGTATTTAAATATTAGTGTTAATAATTTGTCTTCTTCTTTTGCTGACATGTTTTATCTTCCACCTTACTTTCTTCCTGAGAGGACATTTTTCCTATGGTTACAAACCCTGTTGCAGGGTTTTTCCCATCTCTTGAAGGAACAGATAACAAATATAAGTATTAAGAGTATTGTTAGCTATGTTCTATTTCATATACAAAACAATTACTTGGAGAGTGACTGTGTAAAAGACATTTGACAATGAAAGGGTAGAGAGTATTTAGTAAGCACAGAAAAAGGACAACCCCTTGCTACAAGCCAACCAACATTTTAAGTAGCAAAACTTCCATTTTCTTTTTGTTACAGTGCTTTTAATTGCAAGAGGTGTCGACTTCCATTCTTGTGGAGAAATCAGTCAGGAATCGACAATAATGAGGAGCATATTCAAAAAGGTTACTTCAAGCACCAGGAAGCTAATCTTCTTTGGTTATTCATAACTACTAAAGAGATAAAAGCTTATTCACAGAATAATTCAGAGCACCTAAGCTAAACACTGTCTCTGAACCACCTTCCACCCACATCCTTCCCCACTGAGAGAGGAAGAGATGAAAGCCAGCCTTAAGTTAGTCTTCTGGAATAACCCCTGTTTGTGAACAGCATTTCCATCTACTTCATCCCTTTAATCAGGGGGTTTAAAACACATTGTTTTATTTTGAACTGCAAGTGCTTCAATTTCGTCAGTCAAATCCCACTGAAATATTCTCAAATTTTAACACCTCATTTGGCCTTGCCGTTAAAATAACTTGCTTCAATAACTCTGCAAAGTAGAAGAATTTCAGCTTTGAGAGGTATAAATTTGTATCCATTTGCAGAATAATGTGATTTACTTCACTATATTCTTGTGGACTCCTGCACTGATAGTCATCTAAGGTCCTCATAGATGCTGTTTCAGCTCAAGGTAAATCAGAATTGACCTGATTACAACCAGATTTCACAGATACTTTGCTGTTATTATCTTGTAGCCAGTCCCTGTGGATTCATATATGAAGTTTATGGTTAAATAGTGTCTTAACATCTTAAAAACCTTCTAATGCCCCAGACAAATATTGTTTTAATGTGTTGTACCTTACAGGAAGGTACAAGGAACAGTAAAACCTTGGAGATGCTTCTGGTGGGAACACTGTGCCAAAGATGAGTGGCTCTGTGTTAACAAGGAGCACCCAGCAAAACAGCAATACTGCACCTCTGAGCCTTGGAAATAGTATGTTTTAGTTTGGTTTTGCTTTTGGACCTCTGAGTCTTGGAAATACTATTTTTTAATTTGTTTTTGGATCAAGTTATTTTCTGTAAATAAGAATAAATTATCATATTTCAAGTAGGTATTAAATTAACCACTTTTAATCTCCTAGGGACCTAAGAAGCCTTAAAAAGCAGAGGAATTGTAAAAAGTATTTTACTTTCATGTTTCTAATCATTATTGTTTTCCTTGCTTCTAAAATCAAACCAGTTTTTCTCATCGTTCCTTGAGAACTCAGAACAAAATATCTGCAGACCAAAAGTCCTTGTGTGACCCAGAAACATCAGTACTTTCCAAAAATACAATGACATGCTAACCTATTAAATGCAAACCTGATGCTTTGCTTACTTTTCACTAAATCACACCAAAAGGGGCCATTGTGGAAATCTCATTGAACATGCTGCAAACTTCCTTTCGTAGAGACATTCACAAGAACAAACCCTCCAATTAATTAAATATTAACTAATCATCTCACTGTCTAATCAGATTGTTCACACTACTTAAAATAGTTATTGGATCTGCAAGGCATGGGTTTTTTCCTACTTATTTTAAATTATTATCACTTTTAATAATAATTTTTATTATTATAAATTTTTAAAATTATTATTATTTTTTATTTCCCATAGATAATACAGGGTCGAGTTGGCTTCCAAGTCTCTGAGAGACTCAGTTTTACTGGTTTGGTAAATATGAGGAGTGAAAATCTGGCCCTAAGTGTCCATCCCTGGACTTCTCCCACAATGTATCAAGCTTTCCCTCCTTTGAATTAATGTCAGAGCTGAGCTTTTAATGCATGGCCTTGGCTTGATTTATGAGTACATTTAAGGAATGTGAGGTCACTCAAGCTAGCAAACCAGCTGGCCTCCATGAGACAGAGTACAACAAAAACTTTTCCCTAAAGTCCCCCTGGACTTACTTCAAACAATGTATAAAAAAAGTCTTTTAAAGTAAAATTTAAAACACATCAATAAAACTGTATTGTCACGTTTGAAAACGCAGCCCTATTTTAAATGGTAGCCACAAATGCACCAGAGAAAATGGGATTTTTCCCCTGTTTTGTCCTTACACAGCAGCACCCACAGTTATGGCTACTTTATTACCTCTAAAAACAAATATCTAAGGGCAAGAGGCTCCCTTTAAACTAAACATTAATAAAGTGTTGCCTGTTCTGGGATACAGCATCATTTGGAGGACAAAAAGCCTTTCCAATAGAATACAGCACACCCAGTTATTGGTGCTGCTGTCTGCAAGGCTTCAGCCAGGTGAATGTTGGGGGGACACTGAAGGGACATGGGTGCCACCAGCTCCAATCCATCATCTCACTGCAGCTTGGCAAAAACCAGAGTGAATCTACAAAAACCTCAGGGCAGGCTGGACGAAGTCAGTATTTATGGGCTCCTCTGCACCCCGTGAAGAGAGAGAGACAAAGCACAAAGACAACATCAGTTTTCTGCCCTCTTCCATTCACAGGTTCACTCCAAGCGTTCCAGTGAAGAGCAGAAACCTCACGGTAAATCTGCCGCAGTTCCTGCAACGCCCTCCCAAGACAGCAGTCAGAGGCTGCCAGTTTCCTGATGAACCAGCCATACGTGGTCAGCCACTCTGGAGCTGTACATCGCCACTCAGGGAGACAGCACAGGAGGTCTAGACAAACCCTGCTTCCCCAGGGACGAAGCACTGCAAGGAACATGCATATTTACACAGACCCAGTGTTGTCAAATATTGTGATTTTGCCACGAGATTCATAGCAGGCGCTTCTCCTTACAGTTCTGCTCTGCTTATTGGAGAATATCAGCTCCAATTTAACAAAGAAATGGAGCTACAAGCTGTGATGCTTAAAAAAACCCACCCTTGAAAGTGTGAACCCTGACAACTCCAATGCAAGAAAAACATAGAAGGGGATTGGGGGATTTTTTTTTATCTTACGATTTCGAAACGATTTTGTGGCCTGCTTCAACTGGTAATATTCACACAGATGGGTTAAATGTCATTTTGCACTCTGAATTAACTTGCCTAAAATCTGTTCTCCAAGTCTTGTCACTCACCTGAGTAATCCTCCTGGTTTTAAGTGGGCCTCCATAAGTGACCAGACTAGTTTACTTCTGCACGCTGATGAGCGTTACGTAGGAGGTGCCGATACTCCCACATCCCTTTAAAAAGAAGATTAGGCACTAAGATAAGTGAAAACTTCTGTTCAAATTGGCTCAAATCCTTCTCCTATTTAAATTGGTGGCAGAACTCCCACTTACTTCAAAGGTCCAGGACAGGCACACTGTATTAATTAGGACAGTGCAAAAACTCTCATTACAAAACCGAAGCGTGTGGCGCTCACCTGATTTAAAACAAGACAAAAAAACCCAGCCTTGGATTTGCATCTCCGAGAACACCGGGCACTGAGATTTGGGTGCAGAAGTCCCAGGCGCTTTGGATTTTGAACTAAAGCAACGTAAGAATGAGATTATGAGTTTATTCATTACTCATTTGTTAGAAGCTTGAAAGTAAGGCCCTTTTGGATTTGCATCTCCGAGAACACTGGGCACTAAGATCGGGTAGAGAAGTCGCAAGCATTCTGGATTTTGAACTAAAACAGTGTAAGAATGAGATGATGAGTTTATTCACTACTCATTTGTTGTAAGCTTGAAAGTCAGGCCCTTTTACAGCAGGTCTAAATTTGCTGGATTTCATGTAAATGAGAACAAAACTTGACCAAACAGTAGGTCATACTTGCCACAGCTCTACTTGCACTGAAGAGGGCTGCAGCTTTTTAATTTTAAAGGAACTTGCTTTGCAACACTCTCTGCAAAAGGAAAGAGCCCCCTTAGCAGGATGTGAGCTGAAATTCCAGGGGTACCACATCAGGCTCTCCTGACAGCAAATCCCAGAGTGTGGGGCAAGTGCAATTCATTTAATTTATCCCCTGGCTTATTCTCACTCCTGGAAGATGGTGACATCAGGCTGGTCCATCTGAAAACATCTCTGCCACATCAGCTGAACCTGAGAACTGCACTTGGCAGGGCTGTGACAGTGCAGGGGCTGAGCCCAAACTGCTCCCTGGACCAAGGGGTGACACATCCAGATCAGCCTTTTTAAAAGAGACCGGGGAGCAAGCAGGCTAATGTCAGGCTGAATATTTTTAATATTTATAATGAATAAAATTATATGCTTGGAATGCAACATTCAGCATAACGGCATTAAAAGCGAAATTTTTATTTGGATTATATTCATGGTAATAATAAGGAATGTAGGGGTTTTTTTGTGACATAAAGGTTAAAGAGTCTGTAACCTCTAATTTGACAGGAACTCTATTATCACTCTCTGGAAAATTAGACAAGATAGAATATTAAGACATCCAAAAACTGACACAAATAGAAAACTAGGTCTCTCACTTGCTCCTCTTTCTTTAAACAAGGAAGATGATTATATGCTGTTTGACATTCCATTTTCAGGGCAACTAAAGAGATGCCGGGAGTCACACTTCATTTATTCTTCCAAATGCCACCACTGAAAAAAAAACGTGTTGGTATTTGAAGGCACCATACTCCCACAAACAGCGGCCAGAATTAACCTTGTCTTCCTGATGGATTCATTTGTGAAGTCCCTCAGTTTAGTTTCTCAAGATGAAATTAAAAATACCCTCATGGCTGAGTGTAAGCACTTAAAGCACACACACACTGCATGGTGGGCCAAAACTCCCCAGGGTGTAGCCTGGCTGAACTCATTGTATTAGACAAGTCAAGGGGAAATATGTTCTTGTAGAGATTTCTAGCCTCAAGATATTTGGATTTGCTTAAGGTTAGCATCTGAACTTTTACATAACTATTCTGACTGAACCTCACAAAATTTTGAGGTTCACAACCAGCTCTGCAAACTAATAGCAAAAAAAAAAAATCACTTTTACAACACTTTCATGATTCCCAGTAAGATGTTTTGCTTTACAGTGTGAATAAAACAATGTTGTTTTATATCTTGTCATCCCAGTGAACAAAGGCATAATGTTGCACATATTTCTGTAAACAAACAAACAACCCCCCCTCCGTGTTGTTGTTGGAATTGTATCAATCCAAAATAGGCAAAAATAAAGTTCAATTTTTGAAAATTTACTCAAAGCTGACACAAAAAATTAGAATCATTAGTGAGTTTTTTAGTCTGTTCTTACTCAGGCAAAAGTCCCATTGAAATGAAGCCAATATTACTTCAAAATCTGAATACTGTTTCATTCAGCTTTTCAGCACCAAGATGAAGCTTTAGTTACAACCATCTGTCATGGGTATAATCTCATAGCACTGATACCCATTTCTCTTAAATATAACCTTTCTTCATAAACTCTTTATCTACCTCTGGGGCATATACAAAGCTCCAAAAATACAAACGAAAAACCACTATTTTCACTATTATTCTACATGAACAATAATAATACCTTGCAGTGCAATAAAAATGCATCCCAGATAGCTTATCTAGGCTGAAACACAACTACAATGCAGGATCTTGAAGACAGAGATTAAGACTTGCTTTGGCACATCCTGAAAGAACGCATGAACCAGAGGGATGGTGCAGAAGAAGACAATGTTGTATTTTTAGGTTTCAACACATTGTGAGGTTTCTCAAATGGCAGTTCCTCCACTGCCATTAAAAATCCACTATGTATGCAGATTTGAGTATTAATAAAATGAAGTTTTCAATGTACTTTCAATGGGAAAAGTCACAGAGATGTGGAAAAGCATTGTTAGAATAACAAAAGCATATCCGAGCATTTCACACTGTTCTTGCTAATGGGTGACAAAAAGCTCACAATTCTGGACAAAACAGAGAAATAGGGGCTGATGGGGACTGAAATGAGGAAACAGCACAGGCACCGAGCTGGGTGTCATCCCACCTGGGGCTGCATTTCTAACCAGGCTACCGAGACACTTCTTTCTCTCACACCAAGCTGTGCCAAACCCAACTATCCAAATGCCTGTGCACTTCAGGGTGTGCACAGAGATATTTATTTGCCCTCTGACCTGTCTGGCTGGAATCCATCCTGGCCACATTAGCAGGATTAGCTCTGTCCACCTGCAGTGCTGGGACACAGTAATTTAGTTTGTTACTTCCAGGCCAGTCTGAGCAAGCCCTTCCCTGCAGACATGGCCCTGATTGAAAAACAACTGGTCAAGGTCAAAAGAGAAACTTCAAATAGTGTTATATTAAGTGCTATATTGATTGGTTGCTTTTATTTTCACACCTAAAATCCTAAATAATGTATCATCTTTCAGCATATCAAAACCTACAAGTCATCACCAACTGCCCAGAACAAAAAAGCAGGACAAGAGTTGTTCAGGGGAAAGAAGACTCTTGATATTGGGCATGTCAAAAATGTTTCACTCAAACCAGATTTTGTTTTTACATCTGTCATGATTTTTGAAAATGTGGAACGACTATATTGTTAATTATAACAATATCACTTTGGAACCTAAAGGCCTGGTTTCCATCTGCAGTGACAACACAATACTGAGAGGTTGGTTTGGGATTTTTTGCAAGGAACATCATTTAGAAACAGATACTTCCAACTCCTAGCATAAGCAGCTGCAAAACCTCAATGCTTTAATTTTAGAAGTCCGTATCAGACATCATACACTTCCTGAGGATTCTGGGAAGTGTAGTCTCCTAGCTTAGTTTTTCCCCTAAAATGTAATAAATTTAAGACAAACCATCCAGGTATTTTTGTTGGTAAACACAAGGCAAATATTGCCCCCTGAAGTTATTTCCACAACTGAAGGGAAGAAAATCAAGTGAGCCTATTCCTGTGGTATAAACAGATTATCCCCTTGTTTAAAAGGGTGAAGTTGTCTCTCCCTTTTGCTCAAACATATAAAACAATATATCTTCTCTATTTCCAGGCTACTGGGCAACATCTCCAGGGCTGCTTTAATTGTAAGCCAGTTTTAAGTCAGGCATAGGAGAGGGGGAATTTGGTCAGCACCGAGAAGAGGGCAGGAGGAGAAAATAGGTCAGATAGCTTACAAACGTGCCAGGAACACAGAGTAACAGTTCTACTTTTTATTCTATAATAAAATTAATGCTGCCCCAGCAGCATGCTGTTTGGTGCATCCATCTAATCTATTAAACAAACAAGAAGACAAAGGGTTAGCTGAAGATAGTACTCCTGTGTATTTGTGAACTAGTTTCTCGTAATTAACAAAATTGATGGTAAATATAATTCTGTTTTTACTTTCTCTTCATTTTCACATACAAACATGCAATATTATACATCAACCAGAATAAAACCTGCTAAACTGATTATGAAACTACAAATCTATGATTTATTTATATGTTTAGTAACAGCATTTTCCTTTTTGCTGGTTCCTTCACGTACTAAAAGGAAAGGGCAGAACAGGAGGAGATATGCACAATTTCACCCACCAGAATTTCACATTAAACCCCACTATGTGCACACAGCAAAGCAAACAGTGCAAAAAAACATGAAAGGGGAGAAAACGCTGGACAACTCCGAACAAAAGCAATCTCAAGTACAAAGACTTGAGATCTTTTTAAGATCTTTGCAAGCAGAGAGGAAAATAAGTGCTTCAAAATGGGGGCAAAGTGAAGAGGCTTCTTTATAAACACTGACTCGAAGCCTTCAGACATTAAAGACTCACATTATAGACCAACGCTATAAACTCCCCCAAACCTCATCTCTCCAAATGCTTGAATTAATTTCTCTCTTGTCACTGGGAATTAAGTTTACTTGGTCAATCAAACTGTCTGACTCCCTGCAAGAATTTTCAGCCTTCAGTACAGTTTGTAAGCAGCTCTGCAGAGCAGGCCCTTTGAAACCATAAAAGAAGACAGGGGTAAATGGCACTACTGCAGCAGGGAGGGTCCTGCAGGGAGGAAATCCAACAAAAGATGCATTATGCTATTAGCAATAAGAAAACAGCTCTACGATTTCCTCTCATTTCTGATATTTATATTGGCTTGGTGCCCCAAAAATCCCAGTAAGTCCTCCTGCATCTCAAAATCTGAATGGAGTTTATAGACAAAATTTAAAGACCACAGGTAAATTTTTTTTTCTCTAAAAATACTATTGCTGGCATTTGAAAAATTCTCTTTTCCCTGCTTTGCCTCATAGGCATACTGGACAAGTATGTTCAGTTTAAGATTCCCAAATTTATCATATCTGCTGCAATGACAGCATACTCACATGATGACAGCAGCCAAGATATCAGTGCTGATTCATATCTGCATGAAACTCACTCTTCAGTTCATAAAATTCTTCTGATCTTTTTGTTAAGTTTGAGGTCTGCTGGAATCTAAAAGCTCAAAGTGAAAAACAGCCTGTGTCTATTCTGGGGCTGAGCTGGAAGAAAAAACTGAGTTCCACAGCTTTCCCCCCAAACAGTAACACATTCAGTTTTATTTATAACTCTCACCTATTTTGGAAATTTTTGTGAACCTGGCCTGACATTCAAATTGGAAATTCAGCTAAAACTAGGGAAGGCTCCTCTCCTTTTATGCCTCCATACAATTGCTTTGAGAAGGTTAAGACACAACAAAGGTATTAATAGCATACCATGACATGACCTACGAATGCCACAATGTGATTATCGCATTCCAAAAATCAGGGGCAAACAGACAAAATCTCCTATGAAGTGCTCCTGTTGAGCAGCAAGGAGAAGGAGGAGGAAAAGATAGTGTCCATATGCAGGAGATAATAAAAGGTTCAGAACACTGCAGTGTGACTTTGGCATGGGTGACACCGAGTTGCAAATGTTTGCAAGGAGGTCCCACCAGACCTCGGAGCTAACAATCCTCTCTCAGATCTGTCTGCTCCTTCCTTTTCATCTTCCTTTTCTGTTGTTTTTGCTTGAGAGAAAACAACAAGGCATGATGCTGTGGGAGAGATGCCAATACTCAGCTCCTGCTGAGAAGTGGAAAAAAAAATAAAAAAAATGTGTTGGAGCTGGAGCTGCTGAATCCTGTGCTGAATCCTGCTCACTTTGTGCAGAGGAATTAAACAGCATCTCCCTTCCCTGCCTAAATAGGGCACATTTGGTTACCTGGGGGAGAGAACACCTTCCACCGAGGGTGTGGAGTAAAATGATGTGTTTGAGGTGGAAAGGGGGGCGTTCATTTACCTCTGTGGCTGCCCTAAGCAGCCCCAGAGATGGGGATTGCCCTGCTCTGGGTGCTGTGTGCCTCCACACCTGCCCCAAAAGGAGGGGAAGCTGCTCCTTCCTGCTGGAACATCTCCAGGGCTCAGACCACGAGCCACAGACACTTGTGATGACAGGAGGAGAAACTGGGTATGGGCAAAAACAAAACCAAACAAAAAAATCCATTTCATCTCATTTTTAAGCAAAGATTCATGACACGGCATCAAATGCAATGTTGAGAATTCAGCTTTTAACTTCCTCCACCTGCTTTAGGTTTTTAATACAGCATTTTTAGCTGAGAGGATGGAACAGGAGGCATCTGAACAAAGCTATTTGCTGTTCTTCTGTCTCCATCACAGGGTGTGGCTGGGAGTTTGGAAAACGGGATTTCTACCATGTGGCACAACTGCCATGAAGAACAAGCACCACATTCAGTGTTTAGTCTTAAACACTTTTTCTAAAAGGAACCTTGTCATAAATTACAAAAAAAATTAGCAATACTGGCATCAATTGTGCTCTGAAGGCCTCTAATTGTTTTTACACAGGAAATCAAGCACCATGATCCATATAAAAAAGCCTAGAGTGCACAGAGAAGTCCAGAATTTTCTCCTAATCTGATTTTTTTAGCATAGTCCCAAAGTTTCTTCATCTCCAAACCCTGACTCAGAGTGTAAATAATTATGAGTTTGGGAGTTTTTGAAACATTACTGCAGTAGAATTGTTCTGTGGAAGTCCACAGTATGTGCAATTACATTCTGAGAATATTCCCATTATTCTGTTCCAAAGGAGAACTGACCACCTTGCTCTAAAATTGGGAATTTTCCAAGCAGTGACAGCACCAAAAGCGGCTGTGATGCCCAGTCAGAACCAGACACAGAGCTCAGAACTAACGTTCTCTTTTACAAATTACTAACATTCTCTTTTACAAACCCATTCTAGGCATGGTGACAATCCTAAGACAACAGAGAACATCCAAAGCCATGAGCAGCATCCCAATTTTTGGGGACCTCCACAGGCATGGTGACAATCTGCACGGACAAGCACAAGTACCCAGCAGCTGCTGGATTTCACATCCAGCTTTTCAACTTCCCCCCCAGTGCCAAGGAGCAGAAAAGCTCTGTCAGACAGCACCATCCCACAGGCCACCAGCTCAGGGTCACTCAGCTTCAGGAGGGGCTTTTCATCTTACTGCTTATGTAGGAAGTTACATCCTTCCCACTCTACTTTCCTTCTTTCTCCCACCAGTTATTCATGTACGTTTTTGGAAGCAAACAGAAAAGTTTTTAAAGCAAACAGTGCTTTCAGGAAGGACACCTAGCGTGGAGATTTTAATTCATTATCTGACAGTCAGCAGCAGCACAAAGCCAAGAGAACAGAGCCACAGCTCCAGTCAGGTTTCACCTGCACTGCCAGAGCTCTGAGCTGCAGTGCTGGCAGCTGAAGCCACCCCCCTCCTGTGACACACAGGGACACAGAAGGAAGGGTTTTCCCTCTGAAAACATTTCCCCAGCTCAAGCCCTCTCTCCCCTGAGCCTATCCCAGGGATTTGCACCCTTCCAGAGCTGGCCCTGATGGGACACCATGGGATGATGTCCCTGGTGCCAGATGCTGCGTGTCACAGAGAT
>WBNQ01087670.1:0-36370 GCA_013401375.1 Spizella passerina
AGGAATAAGCAAATTGTAGTTAGAAAGTAGAGCAGCCCTTATCTATCCTAGCATCTCCTGGAAGTATCCCAGAATCCAGCATCCTCCTGACAGCACAGCTCTCTCAAAGCCTATCACCTGGAGACAGAATTTAGCCCATGTTCCATTATGAATTTCACTATGAATATCACCTGTGAATTTTCTAAAAAACTAGCAGTAGTTTTTATTTATCAGATACATGTATGTGTATGTATGAAAAAAAGAGAGAATTGATTATTGATAGAAACTTCAGGTTAAAGAACAGGTTTTTGTTTCCTCAAAGGCTTGTCGTATTTGAAATTTCTGGAGATGTAAGTCTGGAAACAGCACTGAGGTGAAAATTTATCTTAATTTTTCAGGGGAATCATCAGCTTAGGAAGAAAAGGGATAGAAAAGGGTGCTGGAACAGGACAGTTCTGACCCCTCCCTCCAGCTCCAGGTTGTCTCAGACTTTGATGTAGATTAATCTCCAGACAAAACCACAGTGAAAAAGTCTGGCAGCTCAGTGAGATTCACAGAGGTAACATTCCCTTATACTGAAGGAATGAGCACATTTTTACTGACCCAGCTGCTGAACAGGCAGCCCCAAGCACATAAAGATTTCAGAGACCTCCAGAGCTCCTGCAAGAGAGAGGAGATGTGTGTTTTCCCCATAAAAACTGCAGTACCATGAAGGGCAGGGTGTTCAAAAAGAACATTTTGGAGAGTTAACAGAGCCCCATTTTGCATAGCTTTGCTTATGGTCTCTTACATTCTATATTGTCAATAAGAAAACTGCTTTCCTTGAAAACGACAATGGGAAATGACACAAGAGGCTCTGAAAAGAATGCTGTATCCCACTTCTGCAACGAGCAGAGTGTTGTGTTCAACCAAGGATCACATTTCTGTGACTGTAAAAGAGCTCTTACCTGTGCCAATAAATTCTTTAGTGCCTGTTCAGGAGTAAAGTGAAAAAAGTGAAGCAGAAACCTGAGACTGACAGCTATTTGGATGCTTCTGGCTGAGAACATGGCCTTCAAAACCCCCTTCATGCCTCTGTTAACCATTCCTCTGACTCCCACTGGCTAATCTTTTTCTGTTGAGATCTATTTTCCAAATTCAGTAAGTTGTAATTATTGGAAACTTGTAAAGTCTTTGCTATGATAGTGCTGGTGCAGTAATAAAACATAATACAACAGAATTTTTAAATTAGTGTTTAATGGATAACCATTCCAGTCTGTATTAATTCATAGTGCAGGCAATATTTTATTATAGACAATGTTAAAATAGAGGGGGAAGGCATAGGTTTTTCTGTTGTAAAGATATAAGAAAATAAACAATATTTGAAGTTGTTTTACTTCCTCTAGTCTTTCTGTATTTTTTTTTGTTTCAACTGCCACCAGTCAGTGGTACTCATAAAACTCACACTCTCCTCTATCTATTTGCAAGATATGTAGGCAATAAAACATTTTATAAACAAGTTTTACATCAAAATGAAAAGGAAAAATGGGAAGGAACTGTTGCATTGCAGTGAGAAAGTGGGAAAGTAAGGAAGGTAGCAGAAATTAAATTGCTCTCTAAGGTTTCAAGTCAGGTTTCTTCCTAAACTTCTGAAAACCCACTCTAGACTTGCCAGTGAACATGTCAGAAGTGACCATATGAACATTAGGGTTATTATGGGAATGTGTTGGCAAGAGCTGAAAGCTGACAATGAATTCAGACAAATGAGGAAATATACAGGTGAAGAAAAAGACAACCTTCTAAAAATTCCCTTGAAGCACTACTCCTGTATGATATTATTTTTACTTTTGGCTCTCTGGAGCTTTGAGAAGAAAACACCATCTGCTAAGAGCATAAATGGAGCAGTGAAATAAAACTGTATCTGGAAAACAAAAACCATATTCTGTAGTTGTGCTTGTCTTCAAACAGTTTCTCTGATGCTTTCAGCTTCCCCTTAAAATTGTTTCCATAATAATTCCAGGCAACTATTGGTTGCTCCACAGACCTCACAGTCATTCTCCCACTGTCTCTTTCTTATAAGTTAAATAAAAATAAACCTGTGTGTTGCTGGATTTCCCCTTACAGTTTTGCAACTCACCAGAGAGGTAGATAGCCTCTATCTGCCATTTTTGGGGTGCATGTTTTCCCTGTCTTCTGGAGAAAGGTAATTTCTCAGGCAAAGTGGAACATAGGACACACTACTTTTATTTATGGACCTTGCTTATCTTGTGTACACTTACAGAGGCAAAATTTAATAAATGGCAGTTACAAGATACATTTCTTATACATAAGGCAAATAAGAGTTGCCAGAGAATTAAATGCTTCCTTCATGTTAAGAATAGAAAACTGGTAGGCAGTTGTCTGTTGCTCACTGACCCATGATAATTCAACTGGCATATGGTGATGCTTTTGCCTCAAGGACTGTTCTTGAATGCCACATTTAATTGCTGTGGCAAACTATGGATAGCCCAGAAATGCCCCAAGGCCTGCTATGTGCACTGCTCCAAACACACACAGTGCTATTCACTCAGATACATCAAACTCAGGAGGCCAACCTCACCCACCCTTCTCCTCTCCTTGTCCTTTATAACACTTTCTGGTGATTTTTTAGTCTTTGGATTGCTTTCTGGAAACACTTTTTCCCTTCCCATAGCCTGCCTGGTATTCTCCAGCATTGTTTTCTCACCAGTAATACCTGAAGTGACACGGAGCAGTGGTGCTTTGGGAGTACGTGTTGTTTTTTTCAGCATTACAGATTGAGACTTTTTTAGTTTTGTTTCCTTACTCTCCTTTCCTCCTTCACTGTACTGTTCATCTAGCCATCACTGATTTCAGTTTGAGAAGGAAATCTGTAGGATAATATGATCTCCCATTCTCTCCTCCTAAACCCTACCTGAAACAGCAAGCCCTAGCTATTTGGAAAACAATGTTATAACCCCACTTTCCTCAAATTCTTTTTCTTTTATCTGCACTCTTTGCAGAAGTCTGAGACATGCTCTCAACTAATGCTGCCATGGCATTGTCTCAGACTGGATCTGGTGTTCTCCCAAGAAGGTGAGTGAGCAGCCTTTTCCTGAAATTTAAAGGTGCACCACTGACATTTTTCTCCATCATGGACATTTCAAATGAGTAGAGAAGAACAATTAAACCATCAGACAGAATTCACTGAGCAAGGGTCAGTCCAACATCTGCCTTGTGTACACTTGCCTGGATAAACACTGATATATTCAGCACTGATGGATTCTGATGCTGCCATTATAATTTCATGTATTTTACAAACAAGGAGCTCATAATGCAGGGATTAGCAGGGCATATGGATTTTTTTTTCTTTTTGATGCAGGTGGTTAATCCTTCTTTTTCTGGATTTTTTTATTTAGCTGATCCTTCTCTGCTTAGCCAACACATATTTTCCATAAAAAGTTTTTATCTTCCCTACCCTGGAATTATAGAATTTCTGCATAGTTTAGGCAGAACTATTTATAATAATGTAAAACACTCTGTTTAAAGCACTCTTACAGACTGCTTACTTTTCTGGGCAATATGTTAAGTTTTCAGAAATATTGTAGGCATTTCAATTTCATGACAAATCCTAAGATTTTCAGTCCTGTCTTTGGAAAACAAAAACTATTTCACTTATTAATTTTAGAAAGCTTTATTTTAATAGAAAAAAGTTCTAGGTTGTAGTCATTTTTAAAATGTGTCAAAATAAAAATCTAGCAAAGGCATGATAATAGCCAAAACTTTGTTGTATAGTGTCATCCACTCCATTATCCATTCCCTTATGGCATATGCAGTAAAATATCTGCTTATTTTTGTAATTTAATCTAATTATACAACAGCTTCCTAGGAAATGTTTTCGCTGAGTAAATTGTTATGGAAAGCAATTGCTGGCTATCACCAGTATTTCTGTCCTCAGTGCTGTTTTACATTCTTGTCTACAAACAGAATTTGTAAGTGAAAAAATGTAAGGGTATCTTCCTGTGCAAAAACATGTACTAATCCAAGAAATGAGAAAATGTCAGACTTCTGGTATTATATTTGGCTTCTGCTGTTTTAACTTTTTACCCTTGTATTTAAAGATGTCGTGGCTTACCTGATGATACTGATCTCAGGCTTAGCAAAAAGACAGAATGGGTTTAATAAGATTTGAATGTTTGAATGTGTTGGGGTTTTTTAAAAGTAGATGTGTCTGCAAGTAGGGGAAAATGCATTTTAAGGAAAATATAGATTTAAAAATTCTGCAGGCTGTAAGCAGCAGTTTAAAGCTGCTGGTAGGGAACATTATATAGTTGCATTTTTATTTATTAGACAGGTGAGAGTCAAAATACAAATCCTGCAGGCTTTTGATAATATTTACTGATGTCAGAAGTTATGTTAATTTTACATTAGCTCACTTCTAGCTTTTGTGGACTTCAGTATTATCACTGAACACTGTTGCCAGAGGAAATTGGCAGCAGATCAGTTACCTATCTTCTCTCTCTGCCATAGTCCCTCTCCTATATAGTTTTAATTTGGGGTTTTTTAAGCGTTTTGGAAAGCTAGCTAACTGAGGGATATATACAACAAATTATTGGGCTGGTTGTGAGCACTCAGAATGTAAATAAGGAGTTCCTCAAATCCCCCACTTCTAAAGACAGTGTTAATCCAGAGAACAGAGACTCTGACTTTGCCGCAGCCCCTACTGGGTCACACAGGTGTGTTCAGCAGGAACTGCATTCTCCCAGAGAGAGGGAAATGCAACCTTATGTGCAGCCACTGACCAGAGGCTTTCTTAATAAAATTAACATCCTACAGAAAGATAAAGCAGAAATTGTGGCTTGTTTACAAAGTTGTTTACAAAGAGTAGAGAACTGGCAGGGGGTGAGAGGTGTTTATCATGTTCAGAGTCAGGATTCAGGGAAGAACTCGATTTGTTTTAGAGCCTTTAGCAATGGAAGAAAAAAAACCAAGACAAACTTTGCAGGCAGATTGTTGAAGGAAAACAAGAGAAAATGCATGGAGAAGTGTTTGCTCAATAGTTTACATTGAATTTAAATATGAAACCTGTTCATATGTATAAATAGGCTTGAAATAGGATGGCTGCTGATGGACATCTCTTCTTGCTTGAGGCATGTATCATAAAAGATTGAATTGTTTTATGCATTTAATTTTTCGTATGACAAGTTTATGGAAAGGAAATCAAACAAAAAAACCCCACCAATGCAAGCATAAAAAAGATGAAAGGACATTATTGTTAGTTTCCCAGAATCTTTTAATCTTTCTGCAATTTGCATTGCCTGATCACATAATACTGTGATGCCAGAGCTGGGAATGTCTTCAGTTTTCTTGAAAAGGTTTTGTTACTTTACAAAGCCAAAATGCAAGAGTGTGTGAGGTGTAGGTGGCAAGGTGAGGGCAGAGGGGGAGCTGCAAGGGTGGCCTCTGTGGGAAGGGAGCAGGGGCTGCACTGGGTCTGACACAGCCCCAGTCAGATACAAGTGGGAGAAAACACCTTTCACTTCCCATGGCATTACAAACACAGTGACAAAAGTTTGCTAATGGATCTATGGCTTTAAAGGCAGTCCTTTAAAGGATGCATCTGTGAAAGGTATTCAGGCTGTGATACAATTTTGAGTGGTCCAAAAATAACAGTGCATATCATTATTTTCTGGCTGCAGCTCTGTACCTGTTCTTGCAACATTTCTTTTGGAAAGAGAAAGAAAAAAGTTTGTCCTTAGTTCGAATTATCTTATTTTCTTCGTTTGTAATTTTCCACATATAGATCTGATCAAGCTAAAAGTGGCATTGAAAAAGTAATTCATTCAAATCATTGCTTTCTTGTTACCTAACTGGGTGATCTTTTGCAAAATAAATGTTTCACTTTAACATCTGCATAAAGAAACTTAGAAATTACTCGAGAACTCCATTCATTCATTATTGCAAAGGGAAAATCAAAGAATCACTAAGATTTGGCATTTATCCTACTCTCCATTGCCCAAGCCTAGCTGAGACATTTTTAGCCCAATTTTGCAATCACCTGAAGAACTCACAATCCTGGTTCCAGGAATTATTATCTGCACTAACTAGTATTATAAAGTTAAACACAACTCTTCAAAAGCCAAATCTTGGTTCTGATTGTAACTTTTTGTTCAAAATTCACATTTTCAGTTTTATATGTCCGGGTTTAATGGCCTAAATTAAACTTTTATATTTAGGTCAGCAGAAAAAATGCTCATCCTTTAAACCAGAGCTATTTCAAATTCTGCCTGAAGAAAAATTGTAAACAGGTTTAAGAGACCAAATCTTTATTTTTTTCCATTCACACAAGTAACTTTGACTAAGTTTAGTGGAACTGCTCATAGAATTAAGAGTCTCATGACTTGGATATTATAGGTCGCAATGACGAAAGCTCATTTAAATTGTGGGTAGGGAATCTGATCAATTTTCCAAACTTTATTTTAGTTTTATAAGATGCATTTTAAACTGTGTTATAATGTTACTTCTTGGAGTTAAAAATCTGTTAACAATTAAGAGCAGAAAAGTACATGGCCCAGTTACATTTCATTATGAAGCAATTTTAAACATTTTTAATTCAAATCAAATAGTATCTAGTACATCAGGAATAATTAGTTCGCAGTTGTAACACATATCTGTTATGTTGTCTGTAATGAAAAAGTAGTTTGAAATTGTGTGAAATATATAATGAGCTCTGCACACTGAAGAGCAAGGCAGCAGTGTTCAATCACTTAGTCTTTCCAAAAGGACCTTTTGCAGTAATATATTTACTTTTTTTCTTTTATTTCTTTTATAAGCATTTGTCTGTGTCAGCAATTCTGTTAAAGATGGCATGGAATTATGTCTTTTGCATTGGGCTGAAATTTTTGTGATGCTCCTTAGTTCATGAAGGCATTATTTATGAAGTCTTCAAAATAATAGGTTGGAAAAGACTTTCAAGATTATTGAGTCCAACTTCTGACCAAACACCGTCATGCCCAGCAAACCACAGCACTAGATGCCCCCTCCAGTAGTTTCTTGAACATTTCTAGGGGTGGTGGCTCCACCACTTCCCTGGCCAGCCTGTTCTAATGCTTAAATGCCTTTCCAGTGGAGGAATCCTTCCTGAAGTCCAGCCTGAGCCTTCCTGGTGCAGCTTGAGTCCCTTTCCTGTCATCCTGCCAGGTTGCCTGGGAGCAGAGCCCGACCCCCAGTTTGCTTTATCTCCTTTCAGGGAGTTGTGGAGAGGGGATGAGGCTCCCCCGAGCCTCCTTCTCCCCAGGCTGAGCACCCCCAGCTCCCTCAGCTTTTCCTCACAGGAGCTGTGCTCCAGACCCTCCCCAGCCTTCTCTGCACTCACTCCAGCCCCTCAATGCCTTTCCTGCAGTGAGAGGCCCAAAACTGGACACAGGATTTGAGGTGTGGCCTCCCCAGTGCCGAGCACAGGGGGACAATCCCTGCCCTGGTCCTGCTGCCACACTATTGCTGATCCAGGCCAGGATCAAAATTAAGTATCTGTCAGATATCCTATTTAACTCCAGAATAAGATATCCAGAATTCCAGTCTTGTGTCTGTACATAGTTACACCCCTTGTCTTGCTTTGTTTCTCATCCAAAGCATTTGCTTTCTATTCCCCCACAAGCTCAGGTTTCTTTCCTATGGAAACCTAGACAAAATAGTGAGTGGGATTTTCTGCGTGCCCTGATCTTACCCAAGTGTGGAGACAGGGTCTTTTCAGGACATGAAAGCTCCTGTGTGCTTTGTGCTCACCGCTCTGGTTACAGCCCTGGGTATCTAAGCACTGCAGATAAGTGCCAAGACCTTGAATTTTATTTGATATTCTATGGGAAGCAATTGTAAAGAGCAAAGGATGAGCTTAATGTGCTCCCAGTAGCGGTGCTGCCAAGGAGACGTGTGGTTGCATCCTCTATTAGCTGCAGTTTACCAAGAGTTCTGCTGCTTGAGAGAAAAAAAATCAAGGCCTCAACACTTTTAGGAAGTGTGTGTACAGGCACATGGCAGCTGTACAGTCACAACACTTTACCAAGGGGAAATTTCTCATATTTTTTAAGTAGGCAAAATTCTTTGTGCTGAAACACTGTCTTTTTAATTTAACCTTGTATTATTTGGCTTCAAAAAATGTGACTAAACCCCCTATGTTTTTGCTTAACATTGTTTCTAGTTAAATCTTTTGAAACATCAGAAGCAGAATGAAATGTCTGATGAAATTAATAGGTAGGATTATGTGTGGGTTTTTTGTATTTAAGAGTGATATTCTGTTACCTGTGTGATTGTTTTGCAGTGTGTGATCCTTGCAGAGCTGCAAATGGAAACACACACTGCCCAGCAGGATCACAAGGAACAGGGAATGAATCTCAGAGAAGCTGAATTAAGGCCCTTCACAGAGTCATGATATATGAGGCAGCTTCTCATTTTCACTAATATTTTCACAAATTCTTGACATAAAAACAAACAAATCCATAGAAGTAACTACTAGGCAGTCCTACCAAAGTCATTCCAGTAGCCAGTTTTTCCTTCTGGGTTTTATTTCTCCAAACAGGAAACTAAAGAAACCCAAGCCCATTATGGTCATAAGAAAACAGTCAGTCCTACTGCCACCATAGTGGTTAGACCAGAGGAAGGGAATGCAGCAGAGAACAGAGAAATTGATTATTTGGGTTATAAAACTCTGGCATACTTAGCATCTATAAGCCAAATCAATGTGTTTTCTACATTTGAAAGCATAGAATAAGTTATTTTCAAGTTGCAGAAAGCTTTAAATTACTGAACTTTTCAAGATGAAAAATGTAGTTGAGATTAATGTGATTAATATGATTAATAGCCTGGAAAAAAAAAAAGTAAAAAACAAAATCTCCATGTTATCACACTTATAGGCCAGAAATATTTGAATTCAGAATTATAGTGATTATCTTTGAGTTAGGGAAAAAACCCAGACTCCTCAACTGATGTAATGTTGCTGTTCAGCCTGCCACAGTTCACTGCTCTGACCAGAAGGATATTTGGCATTGAATTTAGCCTATCAAGCTCAAAAATCAAGAGTTTTATCTGCCAGGTGACAAATGGTAATGGAAAGGAAGAATATCAGAGACAGCCCTGGAAGAAAAGTAGCTGACACAGAGAGCTGAGGCAGCACTGACATGTTGGCAAACATATGCTTGCAGTGAGAGTGAATTTAGGAACTTAACTGCAAAAATTCTTCATTCACTCCTCAAACATGTCATGGAAATATAAATCAGCTCAATAATGTGGGGTTTTTTTCTTTTGCAGTTTTCATCAGTCTATAGAGAACAGATTTTAGAATACAATTCTTACCTTTTCTATTTTTCTTTCTATTATAGAAAAACAAAATGCAGTCTTGTTTCTACCACGCACTCCTGAAACATTGTGTGCATCCACTAATTCTGACATCATGGTTATGTCTCATTTTTGTGTTTACAAGGAAGGTATTAATACACTCACATTCCTCCAAGGAGCATTTGTTTAACTTCATTCTTCCTTGACACTCAGCTATGCACTTTCTCTAAGTTGCTTTGGGTCTTGCAAGCTTCTCTCTGAGCTCACCTAGACATAAGCAGAGATAAAACATACCCTGTTATTAAATAATTCTCCATAATAAAATAAGCCATAATTGTGGCATAGAGATTGATTTCTTCTGTCAGTCAGAAGATCTGGAGTAACTGAAAAATGAGGAGATACATGGTAAAAAGAAGACAAAAAAATCTAGCACTCTCAGGTAGTAAACACTCATGCTTGTGCTATTTGGTATTCACCAACTTCTCTCGTACTTCTGCTCTGCACTGCCAGTCAGTAGCTCCTTTGCTCAAAGGTTTCCTTTCTTCCCCAGCAGTGCATATGTGAAAAGTTCTCCATGCTGTAGCATTTTCATCAGTTTCAGCACTAATTTTGTAGCAGTAAAAAGTTCATAATATGAAAAGGGAAGAGTCTAGTAAAAATGTTTTTTTTTATTTTTTAAATCTTGAATATGGACAAGACTCAAACTTCTCAATGACTAAAGTACTTTCTGAACAAGCTCCAGAGTTATGTCACTGCATTTTTTTTTC
Organism: Spizella passerina; assembly: GCA_013401375.1. Lineage (NCBI taxonomy): Eukaryota > Metazoa > Chordata > Aves > Passeriformes > Passerellidae > Spizella > Spizella passerina. The sequence goes on from WBNQ01087670.1 coordinate 10,053, forward strand.
AAGAGATTCCAAGGGAACCTCTGCAGTTAGAATGACACCCACATATTACAAAACCATAAATAAGTAGAAAGGCTTTGGTTTTGTATGGCTTTGATTGTGTAGTATGGCTGGTAGGTTCAAGAAATTATGTCCATGGCCTGGACATAATGGAAATGTCATTACTATCAGAATTTGCCTAAGTGAAAACTGAGTACAGATGTAATTTGATATTTGTAGAAATGCCTGTACAGAGACACTGAGGAAAAAATGTTTCCCATGTCATTCAAAAAACGTAGCATTCTGTAATTGATTCTTGTGGGTCCCTTTCAACTCAGAATATTTCTGTGAATCTGTGAAATAAAAGGAAGGTGAAGGACAGTTCAGCTCCCTAGAAGAGCACATAAAGGTTTAAAGTACAAAGGNATGGAGAGACAGGCTGATCTCTTTGGGGCATTTTCACTATAGAAACTATGGAGTTTTTGATGTCTTTCCCAGGAAATTATCTGCATTATTTTAGAAAGATCATTTAATGACAATATTTAACAAAATCAAATGCACACTTTCTAGTTCAGCAAAACCAGAACAAAAATGGATTATGACATAGCAGCTCCCCTAGCTTTTTTCTCTCTAAATATTATGCTGAACTATTCAGGATATAAGGTAACAGGGTATATGGTAAGTGGATCTGATTGCATTATGATGGGGGAAAACCCCACAAATTCTAATTATACCTGGCTTCAAACTTTCATGGTTCCTCTTTTTGTTATTTTTGTTTGTTTACTTATTTACTGCATGTCTGTGTTTTGCTCTATTTTTCTCGTTTTCATCCCCATCCTTATAGCCTTTTTATTTGGAGCTAAGGAGAAACTGTGTGACCTCTTAGCACAAGCCAGAGTTCCACCTTCTGTGCTCGTACCTGCTGTTTGTGCTGTTGATCAAAACCAAAAGGAGGCACTTTGTTGCCAAAGTTCAGGTTTTTGTCATGAGCCCTGTGACATCTCTTGTTTCTGCTTCAAAGCCACAGGATGGAGAGGGAGCTCTGTGTGGCCAGGATGCTTTTGATGTGTCAGGGGTGGCTGGTGGCTCTGGGCAGGCTGCTGGCAGGAGAATTGCTGCCCTGTGAGTCACCTCAGCCCCAGAAATTCCAGCCTCTGACCTACAGAACAGGGTTAGTCCTTTTCCACCACAGGGCGATGCTGGAACTGCTCCAGGAGCAGCTGTTGAGAGGTAGAACAGAGCCTGAGGCTCTTCAAAACCTGGGAACTCCTCCCTCATTACTGTGCTTGAGATTCCCAACCTTATTCATGCCTGCAGGGCGTGAGCTGAGGTCTCTCAAGCAGAGGTGGCTGCCCAGAAGCACAGGTTGTTTGTGCTTCTGAGCCTTAAGAATTTTTAATTTGGGCTGTTTGCTCATCTCCACCCAACAGAGAAATATCTTTAATAATAGAGCTCTATGAATAGAGGAATGAAGAATGGCATTGACATGAAAATGAACAACATAACATAAAGGCAGGTTTTTCCACTCTCTAAGTAATTTGCGTTAGTTAGAATTTATAGCAGTACAGGTTTCTGCTGTATTACAACAAGCATTAGTATGCACACTGAATATTTGTGAAATAACAACATCTTCAAGGGTGTACCATTATACTTTAAGTGCTAGTATTATTTTAAAAATAACCATATTGCTTTTAACATTTTCATTATGCATAGAAGTCATAATGAGACACAATGCTGTGTTTGCTAATATGTGTCATTTGTATTTTCACAGAGGAGAATTTTAAATATTTATAGCAACAAGTGTTTATGTTCAGGAATTTTGCTTTGACAATGCAAATGCCTTAAACAAAGTTGGAAGATAATTCAAAGCCTATGAGTAAAATGCCATTATCTACCAGCCTTAGATTTTTTGGTACCTTGCATGAATCTACAAAATTATATCTGTTTTCACCCTCCTGTGCATGTTTCTCTGATCCCCATCTGAAAAATGCCTGACCCAACAGGGCACCTCAGCAGCGTGGCAGTAAAATGATTGGTGTCCATTCATGGAAAATGCCTGAAAGCTCAAACTGTCCAAAACTGTGCTCAGTATCAGATTTGTAATCCCACTCTGCCGACAACTTAACTATTGCTTCTGAAAAGTCCCTTGCAGCACAGGAGAAGGAAAAGGCCTCATGACAACCTGCACAATCCTACATTATTTAGTACCTATCTGTATAGCACAGCTTTGGCTGGCAGGGAGAGTTAGGGCTGAGAAAGGGAGATGCGTGCTGCTGCTCTGAGAAATGCAAATAAGATTAGAGTTGCCAGTGCCTGCTGAGAGGTAAATTTCTTTTCCAGAAGCTGAACACACCTTTTTTCTGAAACAGCATCTTTGTCCGTGGGAGCTGCTAGCCTGCATCCATCTGCCACACTTAAACCCTGGACCTGGTAAATAATCTCTGCACATTGAGTGCAGCTATGACAAAATATGTAATGTCTTCTTTTTATACATGTCTAATCTTCCTTTGGCAGTGATCCTGTGGTTTGTCAGCCTGAGTTCTTTTTCATTTATATACTTGTGTTGCTCAATGCAGATGAGGGCAAAGAGGGGAGGCAGGAGGGGGAATTCAGGGAGTAAACAAACTGTACCAAACAGCTGGGGTGATCAATTTGTGAATCCAGATAAAAGATGTCATCTGCTACAGCTCACCTGATGCACAATTGCTGTTCCTGCACTGCTGGCAGGATTCATGAACCAAGTGTTGGACATATCCATAGAGTCCAAGTGGGATAAATGTTTGAATTGATAGAGCTATTGCAACCAGCCAATTGCAGAAATTATCTATTTGATGATGTGATTTCAGATCTAAAATTTGCTATGGATACCTATGGCCATATTCTATTATGCTTTCTAAATGGTTAATCTTGAGAGCTACTCAGTCTTCAGCTAGATCAGAAAATTCTTGGCCAGAGGACATAATACAATAATTCTCCGGTAAATGCAAGTTTTTCTGGTTTGGTTTTTAATGCAGTATGTATCTTTCTTTCTTTTCACTGAAGAACAGCAGGTTTTCAAGCAATCTAAGAGATTACCACTCTCCTAAAATACATCATGCTGAAACTGTTAAGTTGAATCTGAAATGTGTAATAAATAGGCTTGCTTTGAGGACACTTAAAGGAAGATGGAGATGCTGTATCTCTTTTCAGGATTTTTGGGAAAAGACGGTTTGTAATGGTCTCCCAAGATGCTTGTTTGAGGAAAGTTTCTATTTAAAAGTCAGGCATGCCAAGAATTTTTACATAATCGAAACTCAATTATAAATACCAAATACCTCAATTATCAAGGTTCACAATGAGAATCTATGTTCTGCAGCCTGTCAAATAGCTGGCCTTTACTTCAGAAGCAGTTATTGAAGGAATGGAGAGAAAATAACGAATGGCTGTTATAAATATTCTCGACTGGTAACACTTTTTTTTTCCCCCTTTCTGGTCTCTTGGGAAAACAAATAAACAGTGAAACTTTGCAGCCACTTCCATCCTAGTGGTGTCAAATGCCAAGATCAGGGCTTGCCACTTCTCCTGCCAGAGTCTGGCTATGAATCCATGGGAAACCCTCTTTCCCTGTGTCTGTGTGTCCAGAGTTGTTGTGCAGCCCTGGCTGCAGGCACTTGGCTGTCCATAGCTGGTGCAGATCTCTCTCTCTCTCTCCTTGTTCCTCAGCTCACAGTGCAATCCTTGGCTTTCCTGACAGATCACCATCACCTGTTAGCACTGGCAGACAAACTGCCTCCTGTCTAGCAAGGAGTCTGAGACCCTGGACCTCCTCTCAGTGCCACGTTCAAGGTAGCCCAACAAAGCCACCAGGCCATTAAGCTGTGAGCAGCCAGAACAATATTAGTAACAATTATTACTCCAGTATTATTTTGGAGTCTGCTTCCCTCCTCCTGCTGGGACACGTGTCCTCGGGAGGATGGGATTTCAGCTGCTCCTGCTGCCGCCTGCCTTGGAGTGGAGCTGTGGCTTCCCTTGTGCTTCAGCTTGGGGTGAATCCTCTGTGAGGCTTTCAAAGATGCAGAGCAGAGTGTTCCGGAGAAAGCTCACTTTGTACCTAAGGGCATGAAAATGTTGCCATTAACGCCTGTCTGCGTTCCAAATATTTATAAAAGAGTAGATTCAAGATGTGCTAACCGCTTCTGAGAAGTATTGGAATTGCTCACACTGATCAAAACCACTTCCTATGGTACACGATGTGCCTGTCTCCAACTTCCCACACTCAGTGAGTGTTCCTGTCTAGGTCAGCAATGTCACTGACCCGAAGCAGATGATTTTTTATTCTTCTTAGAATGACTGAGACATTCCCACAGGATACATTTTCTCTCTTCTGAGAATTTCTGTGCATTTATGTGTGAAACACTTGTCCAACAGATAACAGCCATGCACAGCCATCGGGTCGTGTATCAGGCCACCAAAAGGAACGGGGTAATCTGTGAGTCCCTGCGTCCCTAGGGAAGTCAAACTCTCAGACAAGGCTGAGGAGCTGCAGAACGAGCATCATTCCCTTTTGACACCCAAAAAAAGGGAGCCTCACCCTAAGGGAGAAACCCGTGTGTGAGCCGAGACCCACTCTGCGACCCTGGGGTTCTGTAAAACACCCAAACCCACCGGGGAAGGGAGTGGGTCCCTCCCTAGGGTTCCATAAAACACCCCAAAAGCCCGGGTGAAGGGAGCGGGTCCCTCCCTGGGGTTCTGTAAAACACCCTAAGGCCCCGGGGAAGGGAGCGGGTGCCTCCATGGGGACATCCCAAACCCACCAGAGAAGGGAGCGAGTCCCTCCTGGTGTTCCATAAAACACACCAAACCCACTGGGGAAGGGAGTGGGTCCCTCCTGGTGATCCATAAAACACCCCAAACCCCCCGGGGAAGGGAGCGGGTCCCTCCCTGGGGGTCCATAAAACACCCCAAACCCACCGGGGAAGGGAGTGGGTCCCTCTTGGTGTTCTGTAAAACACCCAAACCCACTGTGGGAAGGGAGCAGGTCCCTCCCTGGGGTTCCATAAAACACCCAAAGCCCGGGTGAAGGGAGCGGGTCCCTCCCTGGGGGTCCATAAAACACCCCAAAACCACCGGAGAATGAAGCGGGTCCCTCCCTGGGGTTCTGTAAAACACCCAAAGCCCCCGGGGAAGGGAGCGGGTCCCTCCATGGGGACACCCCAAACCCACCAGAGAAGGGAGCGGGTCCCTCCCTGGGGTTCCATAAAACACCCAAACCCACCGGGGAATGTGAGCGGGTCCCTCCCTCCTTCCCCGCCCGGGATGTCGCTCCAGGGGCGGGGGGGACACGCTGGCATCTCCCGCCAGGTGGAGCAAGAAACCAGGATTACACTTTCCCGATTTCCCGTGATTTTTGGTTGCTCCTTTTGGATTTTCTTTTATTTTATTGATGGTGTCGTCGTCGTCCGTCCCCCCGCCCTAACCCCTCGTCCCCCTCCGCCGCCCTTAATTTTGCCTTTTTCTCAAGCCGGGGTTTCAAGGGAATGCTGAGGAGAAAGGAAGGACTGGAATTTCCTTCTCCTTTGGACGCCCCCGAGAGCGGGCGATGCTCTCTGCAGTTTGTGTCAGCGATAGAGGGTGGTGGGAGGGGGACAATGAGCTGCATAAATCCTCCTTCTGCGTGCATACCGATTACAGCAGGAAAATAAAATTTAAAAATTTAAAAAGGCAGATCGCTCATTTTGCATTAGTGGGGAAAAGAAAGGTTGGAAAATCTATTCCTATACGCAGAGGCATAAAATTCACATTAACATCTCATTAAGTCTAGATGCACTTAGGGACTGATCCAAAGGCCATCAAACTCAATGGGAGACTTTCCATTGCCTTCAAATGGGATTTGGATCATGCTGTTAGAGATTGGCAAAAGCTCATATTAACAAAACAAACAAACAAAAAAATTCTGACATTACCTAAAAGGCTATAAAAGCATTTCCATGCCTTTTTCTGGGAAATCCCTTTTACAGCTGATCAAATGTAATGACAGCAGCCACCTTTGTGGTGAAAGCTTCCAGTTAGGCTAACATCAACATGGCTGAGGGACAAATGCAAATGACACCACTATTTCACCAAATTGAAATGGAAGTTTCTTTTTTAATCATAATAAATTATCCATAATAGAAGAGGTAAACCTATAGTGTTCAGAGGTTAATTTAAATGCTATGTAAATACCATTTTAAAAGGGGAAGAGATAAAAACAACTGAAATCTAGGTTAGAGAAACCATATGCTGGTTATAATGTTTTACACAGGTCTGGTGCCCTAATATGAGCTAAAATAACTAAAATGAACAAAAAATACTAAAGTAGACTTTCTATGATCAGAACCAAACCACTTTGTTGTGCATAGTGCATTTAGAGAACTCAGTGCATGATATCATCAGAAATTACTGTTTTCATGTGTGGAGATGAATAGCAGTACATTAAAAAAAAAATAAATTATCTGCCTTGGGCAGCTTCAAATTCCTTGAGCTTCACTTACTCTTTTAAAATTCTGCTTCTAGCAGAGACAGTCTGGAGCTCCAGCTCTGATTAGTTTTCTTGTTCAGATGGCCTTAGCTGGGACTGTGTTACTTGGCTGATGACAGAGATGGGCTGAAAATTTCCTGTGTGCATTTCAAAAGAAAAAAGAGAAGTGAAATAACAAATATCTAAAACCTTTTGTAACAATTTTTTAAAAATTGAAACTAACATGTCAAATTGGATGGGTAGAATGCTATTGTAGATTTGAAAGACTTCCCTAGTTTTACTTCCACTGTGATGTTTTAAATCTCCTTTTCCTCTTTGTTATGTCCTTTGCTTGTTTCTCTGTTGAGCATCACTTTCCTGTTGCTTGGACCAAAGAGTGTGATGAGAACTACATCTTCAGCTATCTCCATGTCTCTGGCAAACAACCTTCTTGTTCCTTATGTCCCTTAGAACCTAAATTAATACTTCAGTTTGAACAATCTCTGAACTTTGAGTGCTAGGAAACCCTGGATCTAAGACATGGAAGTGATGTTCTTGTAGGAGTGGCAACTTTTAAAATATTGCCAACAACTAAATTACACAAGAGGAGGAAGGAAGCTGTAGCTGTTGCCCAAAATTTTAAAAATGTGTCCAATTACTGCATACAACAGTTATATCCTAATGTTAACATTAGAGTTAGGTGGCAAATGAGAAAGGAAGCTCATAAAGTCATGTAGCTGCACTGATTTAATTTTCACTTTTATTCTCCCATCTCACTCTAACATCCATTTCCATTTTCCTCCTTTTGTTCTTCAAAATATATATAGCCTTACCATCTTCTCCCTCTCCAACTTTGATTTTTTACTTTTGTACAGAATGAAAGAGTCTTGTAACAATAAACTATATTTTGAAACACACATTAAAATACTATTCAGTGCCTATTAAAAAACAATGAGTATCCTTTCATGCTAACAGAGATCAGAAATCTGGTGCTTGGTGAGTACTTTGGAATAACTGCCAGGAGCTACTAATCTTGTACAATGTCCCCATACATTCTTACAGAAAAGTGATGCCAGGGAAAAAGCTTGAACTGGCATCCGTGTCTGGGATCATATTTTCACCTGTCTTTCTTTTCTGGTTGCACTTCACCTCAGCTTTCTTAATCTCATTTCTCTCCATCTTCAGTCAAAGGGGCTGTGCCATCCATTACAGCAAAAGCAAAGTTTTTTGCAATTGTTTCTCCCTTTTACTTCCTTCCTCCCCTGCTGAAAATGAAGGAACTATCATAAGCAAAATTTCTTTGCTTATGGATAAACCATCGATTTTGGTGTTGTAGCCCCAGAAATGTGTCATCCCTGGAAAACAAAGCAGGAAGCATCTGAAGTGCCAGGCACCTCTTTGAACACAGCTTCCAGGCAGTTTTCTCACTGCAGCTCTGAGAGCTCCCACCTGCCAGACCAGCCCCAAACCCCTGTGAGACCCCTGTGAGACCCCTGCCTGCATCCCCAGCCCTGATGGAGGGCAGCAAAGCTGGAAGCTGCAACATCCACTGGGGATAAGCAGGCATGCTTTTTATTTGTCATCATCCAAGGAGGCCTAATGTTTAAGTGGAGATTTCTGTGGAGAACACTTGAGGATTTAGGTGTGAGTGCATGTGTGGATGCTGAAATCCTTTTGTGAATCTGGGCATTGGTTAGAAGCTAACTAAACTTTATACTGTGTTTTTTAAACCAGTTATTGCACGGCTTTATTTTCCATAAATCTGAAAGAAGATTACCTTTACTTTTAAAATTCCAGGATGAATTGTTTAGAGATATCAAGCTTTTCTCTAGATTTTTAGGTCCCCCGACAGAGAGCTACATTAAGAAGAAAAAATGAATGAAAATGCTACAGCATCTAAATTATTTCTCTTAACAGAATAGAATGTTTCTGTTGCTGGTAGGTAAATCAGAAAACTGGTAATTTAACTGCATGCCCAGTCTTTTAATCTACAAATTAAATGATTTGCAAGGAAAGCCCAAACCAAAAAAAACCACAACATTTTAAATGCTGCTGTTGCTCTCTTCTGTGGCCATCCAAGCACATGCTGGGCTTTCACAACAGTGGTAATATTAAATGAGAAATTAATTACTTAGCTAGGGTGATGATGGCATGCTCTCCATGGCTGTGGCCATTTTCTCTCAAAACACAATGAACATGGAAATGCAGCCCTGATAATGCCAGCTGTTGTCTTTACTTAATGTGAAGCACTATTAGTGAGTCACCCAAGCCTCTTGTAATTATGTTCAGTTTCTGGTTGTGCTGGCAAACATACAGGGCTTTCAAATAACAGTGTCTAAATTTCACACCTTGAGAGGTAAATCTATGCCTCAAATAGTTAAGTGGTAAGTATTGCTTGCTTCTATTAATGTCTTACAGTTCTACCCTGCCTTTGGATGCCAGATAATGGATACTTAACCAGATCCTCAAATACTTCTCTGGGAGAGATAAATACCATTATTATCCAGAGCAGTGTAGAAAGGAGAGGTGATCTTTCTACGTCCATTCATTGAAACAATTTAGCTTGAGAGGCCTGATAACACGGTTACAAACACACAAAGGCAGCCTGGCCAGCCTCCAGAGGGTTTTTTTCTTTTAAAGCTAATTTAAAGAAATGATGACAATGACTTAACAATATTATTTTTCTACATGACTCATAGTTTATGAGCATTACAAATACTCATTCTTATTTGACTTAAAGACCTAGAAATTTCCACCCTTAAATTTCAGCTGATAATCTCACAGTTTGACAAACTAAGCCTAAAATCTGTACATAGATCAGAAAGTATTACAAAATGTTGGAGACAGCTATTAGACTTGTGTAGGCTTTGAGTCTTTTTTCCTCTAAAAAAACCAGCAAATTAAATTTTGTAGTGATCAATGAATTAAACCTATTAAGCTGCCTTCAGATTTAATGCATGTGAAATTTTTAGTCTCAGCTGATGAAGATAGAAGGAGGTAGTGAGTGGGTGCAAAGTGCTGTGGGCTGTCAGTAAGAAATCCTTAGTGTCGTGCTGAAAATCCCATTGCTTTAGCAGTGGGGCAAATAACTGAATCACATATGACTCAACAGCACTTAAAACCACTCAAATAATTATTAAGGTTTTTTTCACTTTTCATTAAAATATATTAATAGAATTTCCAATATAAATAATTAATATTAATTTATATTTAGACACATTAAACACAAAATCACATTAATTCATCAATATATATTTTATTAATTTGAAAAATAATGCGAATTACTTACAGGTGCTTACATGCAGGCCCAAACACAGCTTTTCCTCAGACTGGTCAACTATGGATTTAGCTGTTCATAGGTAGTTTATTGAGCAAATGGTTTTCCTGTGCTTTTAAGTGTGCCTGTTAATGTGAATAAGTGGGTTGAATATATCACTTTATTGTGTGGTTTTTGTAGAGGGGGACTGAAAGCCTGCCGACTCCTTTTATATTGTCAGACTATAATGCTTTTCAAAAATACAAAGTGTTTTCTAGTACAGGGATTAATAGGAAGGCATGAAGGAAACTAATATTTCAAACCAGATTCTATGATCACAGAATCATAGAATCACTTGGGTTGGAAGCTGCCTTAAAGACCATCTCAATCCAACCCCACTGCTGTGGGCAGGGATATCTTCCACTAAACCAGGTTACTCAAATCCCCATCCAGCCTGACCTTGAACACTTCCAGGGGTAGGGCAGCCACAGCTTCTCTGTTCCTGTGCCTCACCACCCTCACAGTGGAGAATTTCTTCTTAATATTTAATCTAAACATGCTCTCCTTCAGTTTAAAACCATTAGCCCTTGTCTTATATGATGATATTATTCATTATAATATAATAAGATTGTTCATTTTGACTTGGGTAATTTCACTTAATTCCATGAGCATCCTTCAACTAATGAGGAGCTGTTCTTGACAGAGGCAAAGTATCTTGGGGAGCAAAGTGATAATGGCCCTTCTGCACTGGACTTTCAGGAGAGCACTGAGAGGTCCAGTTCAGTGGTGCCACAGACAGAGGCACCAGGGTAACACTGGAGCAGGGATGGGTGGATATTAATCCCCCCAAATGAGTGGTGGCATATCCCACTCCTCCCACTTTCATCCAGAGGAAAGAGCACCACCTTTCATGAGTTTTAGTTCCTTTTTTTCTGTAATGAGATGAGGAGCCTTTGCTTCTCGCTTTGTGTCTGCTCTGCAAGGGCACAGTCCAAGCTGCTGCAGAGCCCCAAGGCAGGTCTGAGGTACTCAGGACCCACATGGATCTGCTTCCCCAGTGAACTGAAGGTACAGCTTCTCTGAAGTGAAACACTGGCCTTTCTCCAACAGCCTTAGTCAATAATTAAGTGAGACATCCTTGAAGAGAGGATATGGAATTTTAAAACCTCAGCCAGTTGCATAGTTTGTCTGTGTTCATGCTCAGGAAGGCATCAGATGAGCTGACTTGTAGTATGAAGGCCAAAAGCAGGTTGGAAGAAGTGGGAAAAGGAAAATTTCTTTAGAATCTTTACAAGATTCTGTTAAGAATCTCTACAGTCTCTTCATCTGGAAACTAAACATGGCAAATTTGACATCTCTAATAAAAATAATGCAATAGTTAGTTCAGATAATCAGATCTGGGTTGCTGCCAAGGAAATATCCTGGTACAAATGTAGCTGGGCAGTCCATTGCCAGCATAACTATGTGTGTGAGTACTTTTGGGTTTTACCATTCCCTGGGCCAAAGTGTGCCCTTGTTCTGACACACAGCTGATTTCCTAGAAAAGCAATGATTCCAATTAACATTAATTGCTGCTGTTGCCATGCTGCCACCATGTAACACCATTGTAGGGGGAGAGAAGTTAGTCACAATTGTTCTGTGGACAGGAAAGCTGAAGCCTAGGACAGATTGTTAATGGAAAAAGAGCCAGACACACTTTTTCTGTTGGCTTCCCTTTGGATTTGCTCTTGCTTGATTGTTTGGTTTTGCATGGTAGAAGAGAAAGGTCACAGCACTGCTGTTAAAAATAAATTATCTTCACTGTTTATTCAAATATTGTAAAATATATGTTGATTTTATAGGAGGACATATGAGAGACAAAGTGAGCACCTTTTTCATTAGAAAAAAAGCTGATGCTATTTATGACAAGTACCTGAGCTAAACTATTCTCACAGCAAAGGAGGATGTTTTCTTAGTCCATATTTTAATGGAGTCATGAACTGGGTGGTTCTGCTCTAAGAAAGTGACTAAGATGTTAATATGCCTAGGGTAGAAAAATGAGGAATAATAATCCATGAATTTATGTCCTTAATTGGATTGAATGCTTGCAAATAGATGAGTGAATCAACAGAACAAAGAAAAAATCAAGATCCCTTAGAAATGCCATGAAATAATGTAAATGGAGTTTCTACAAAAGTTATGTCTTCTTTTGCTGATAGCAAGATTTCATATCCTTTGTACCTTTTTTTTCTGTTTCTTCAATCTGAAAAATCTGAACTTTGAAGGTCTTGCAGCAAAGAGCAAAACCAGTTCCGGCTAATCTTCGTTACAGTATTCTTAAGGAGCTTCACTCATCATTAACAGAAACTAATTGATCTACAATTATGTCAATACTGCAAATTAAAGTGCACTTTGTTGTTCTGGATTTTATTAATTTATGTGATTCTGGTTTTTAGTAAATTATCAGTAGGAAAAATGCCATGAAAATAATCCCATGAAAGTTAATCAGCATTGCAAAGAGGATGGTAGTATTTTCCTAACCAATAGCAGAGCACAGGACATGACACATACTTCAATAAAAATTGCTGTTCTTCTTGAAAGAAATATTCTGTAAATTATCTAGCAATGTTATTACTGCAATGGCTTAGAAAATATTTCAAGACTTTGGCTTGGGGGTATGTGTGGGAAGATGGGAAGACAGAGTAAGGATTCACATGTGCATTATTATAGTTCTTGAAGAAAATTGGTAAAAGGAGACAAAAATAGGATTAAATCTTCTAGAGATGATTGTTGCTTTCCCCTACAGTCATAAATGTTTTGTACAGCTCTCCTGAACCTGACGGGAAAGTTTTTTCTACACAGAGTTAACAATTTGGTCTCTGGACCAGATTCAGCCTGACATAATTGGGTTCAGTTCCATTAGCTTCTGAAGAGTTTTGTTCACTCTGACAGACTTGGATTTGGATTTGAAGTTTTGGCAGTCACCCGGAAATTATAAAAACTGTTCTTTCATCATTTCTTCTGATCCAGCTTGCATAAATGAAAACACTGACAATGTGTGAAGAGGTCCTCAAAATTGAATTTCACTAGCAAGACATTTCTGTGATTGGTTACAAGCTTATTCATCATTCTAATGACTTATTCATGTGGTAATTGATTTTGAAGACCAAAAGATTCTAGATTTGATAGCCATATAAATTGCAGGAAATATGAATTTTTAAAAGCACTTTTCCTAACATGTCCCATGATCTTTTGAGTTGACATCACACTGACTACAAATTCTTCACAGAAATATTGGAAGTTGCCAGTCAACATGCTGGCTTTGAAAGAATTTATCTGTTTTTTTCCACCCTATCTAATGATTACCATACTGTTTCATCCATTTTTGTAGATGCATTTTGTTTTTCCAACAGAATTGAACAAAAGAATGAGTCTTAAATATTTTATGATTCATGATTCTAATGATGTGATGTGAAGCTAATGACAGATTTTCCTTCTCTTAGTACAAAAAACTTCACATATTCACCTGCAGAACATGGAGCAGGGTTGAGTACAGAAGTTGAAGCACATTTTGCTTAAATTTGAAAACTCTAACAAAAAATAAATCCTTATGAGAATGTGTGCTATGAGAGGAGAGTACCAATAATTATCAGATGGCAATTGCTTCTATTTGAAGGCTTTTCTTTTAGTATTGTTTGTTACCACTGTCTGCAAATTAGAGATTCAATATTTCTGTTACATGTAAATAATAGTAATAACAACTATTTATAGTAAAATTGAATAAAGATTTCAGGTGGCTTAGTGGTTCTAAGATACCATCTCAGGAATACAAGAACTATGCAAAATCCACTCTGAAATGGGTTCTCTGCTAGAACTATAGGCAAATATTCAGGTAGGGTAAAGCACAGTGCCATTTTCCCAGAAACACGCCATGAAGGAAATCAGCCATTTTAATTTTCATTACCATTTAGTTAAATACTCAGCAAGATATAATGACAAAGATGTGGCAGACAGAAAATAAGAAATTAAGTATGCCACAGAAGCACCTTTCTTTGCACTGAAAGAACTGTCATATTAAAAATGCCTGGCAAAATATGCAATATTTGTGATGCAGGTGAGCTGCAGATATTAATTTCCCCTTACTGTGTGCTTCAAATATAGAACTCTAAATGTAGAATTAATAAAGGAAAAAAAAAATCAATATATTCTTGCCTACAATCAAAGGAACAATAAACTGATTAACTAATTGCATTAGGTTTTCAGATGCCTGCACAGCCTTTGAAGCTCATGTCCCATTGAGATGTGCAGTGTAGAAAGTTCATCCCCTCTTCAGTGCTGTTTTTGGCAGCCTTCAGCTAAAATGGGCTAAACATGGGAACAGCACATCCTTTTAATATTAATGATGGCTCTATTTAAACATACAAAAATTACTGAGACTGACAGTTATCTTCATATTTCTGTATCTTAATAAGTAGCCTGGTCTTAATCTTTGCAGCCTTCACAGGGGACAGGAAATGCTCAATGCTCCATTAGCTTCATCAAAGGCTTTAATACCATGCTAAATACTCATCACTAGGACCTCAGATTTGAAAATGTTGACTTTTTCCTCCAGTCCAGTCTATACATTTGTGGGAAATCAGTGAATTATTTGGAACCATGCCACAAAACCACAGTTGCCAGGTCTTGGTTTCGTATTCTCATCAAACACAGAGAATTTGGGGAACAGAGTAGTTGGGGAATTTTTGTACTTCACACAAGAAAGATTTTCTCAGGGGTACAGAGATGGTGCATGATTATATTTCTAGCCAGGATTTGCACCCTGAGGATGCAGTTCATGGAAACAGTCAGTAACATAAACAGTAAACATACAACCAGTAACACTGACCAGATCACCAAACTTAACAGGCCAAGCTCAGGGTAAAACCTCTGCAGCAGTGACCTAAACAAGAGGCTGAGCTCACCCTCAGCAAGTCTGCAGGTGATGCAGAGGAATGGTTGATGCAGAGATGGGTGTGCTGCTGTTCAGGGGGACCTTGGCAGGCTGAAGTGACCCTACAGGATCCTTGTGAAGACAAACAAAGGCAAGTGCCAAGTGCTGCTCCTGGGGTGGAATAACACCACGCACCAATACAACACCAGGCACCAGCACAGGTGGAGGGCTGAGCAGCTGGGAATGACTGTGCAGGAAATGTCCCAGAGCACACCCAGTTGGACACAAGGGAGCAATGTGATCTTGCAGCAAAGCCCAACAGCACCTTGGGCTTCATGGGGTGGAGCAGCACCTGTGGGGCAGGAGAATTGATCCTTCCTCTCGACTCAACCAGCACCAGGGCATCAGGGGCATACTGGAGTGAGCCAGAAAGGTGCCCACAGATGACTGAGGGGCTGGAGTACTTTCATGTGAGGGGAGCTTGAGAGAGCTGGGACTGCTCAGCATGGAGAAGGGAGGGCTTTGGGATCTTACCAATGCATAGGTTGATGAGGGGATGTCACAGAGCCAGACTCTTCTCAGTGCATCTCAGTGAGAGCACGAGGGGCAAAGGGCGCAAAATGAAACACAGGAATTCTCAATATAAAAAGCTTTTTCCTGAGAGAACACTCAAGCACTGGATATCCTGAGATGCAGTGAGATAGCCACCACTGGAGATGTTTGAAATCCAACCAGACACTTAGCAAATGTCTCCCAGTAACTCTGCTATGAGTAAGACCTAACCTTAAATAGTTGTGTGAATAGCCTGGGACACTTATGAGCATTTTTTGCAATACTTATGAGTGAAATCTAAGGCAACTTATTATATTTTTATAGTTAGACTCAGACAAAAGTAGGTATTTGTGTGAATGTCCTAAAGGATGTATGATGCAGGGGTGGAACACAGCAGTTTTTAAAAAATCTACATATATTCAGGTAGGTAAAAGCAAATTTAGATGGATGAATGGGGGCAAGGGTGTGATTATTGATAGCTATGCATGGGCACAAACAGGCAGGAAGCGACTTTAATCTCCTTTTACAGCTTTGGATTATGAGAAATACTGGGTCAGAAGGAAATTTACTTCTGAAGGAGAAGTATAGAAATCAAAGTTTCTTTCTGGATCTCTTTGACAGGATTAACATTTAGATATATATCCAACAAACACATCATTTTTGAGCTTTGCAAAGTGAATCAAAAGCCAAACAGAAAAGAATCGTGCTTTGCCCATAATAGCAAAAATTGCCTTGTTCAAATTCTTTTCAGCAGCAGGATTCTTTCAAATAGCAGTAACTTTTATCAATATTAGTCCAAGAGAAAATTAGGTTTTGTTCTTCACATGTGGAATATGGTGTCTGTGCTAGAAGGCTGTATAAATTCTTTTAAAGAACATATTCTTTGGGATTCTCATGAGGAATCTTGTGAAAGGCTGATGTGTATTGTCTTTATCACAGTGTGCTTTGACAGTAAAATGAGTATCTGTCTCAGTTCATTTGCTGCTTCCAAAGGAAACTGATTTGCCAATCTTCCTGCTAGCTCATCTCTTATTTAATCTAACTGCTTATAATTATTATTGTAATTAGTTTATGAATTATTAGTAGTGGTAGTTTATTTGTATTTAGAGATGGATATTCTGACAGTTCCTGTAATGACATCTGGCATATTCTGTGTCCCAGAGTGATCTGTTTGCTGAGTTTACCATAGCTTTGCAGTCTGGCCTGACTGGTTTCTACAGCTGTATATCCCACTACGATATTTTGTGAACTTTATTGCTGTAGGATGACATGAAATGTGGCTGTTCCACTTGTAAACATTGCCATTTCTCTATTTCTCTCAGCCTGAGGTCATGTGCACACTCTGTTCAACCCCTGGGAGTAATCACAGACAGGGAAATAACCTCACAGACACCTGAACTAGGGGACAAAATCTTGGAAATTGAAAGTAGGACAGGCCAATATAGATTCCTTACATCTGATTTTAAAAATTAGTTTTCTTAACCCATTTTTCCTGTTTGGAAATGTGAAGCAAATGTGGAGAATTTCTTCAGTTTCAGTAGTTCTATCACCTAAGGAAATGTTCAGACAGGGAATCCCTTTGTTTTATTTCTCTATGTGTTAGAAAATGCTGACAGACAATGAGGTATTGCTTGGGCAAGGGATCAGTGTCGAAGCTTTTTAATGCATCACCAAAAACTCCCAGATGGCAGTCTGCCTAAAAAGCTGAATAGGGACAAATGAAATAAGAAGATTTCAGAGGCATATGCTGTTGGAAGAAGGGATGACAGGTACAGATCCTATGAGAGGTCATGAGATTTTATTTCATGTAAGATGCACAGGAGACCCAGCCAGGAGTTTCCTGCCCAGAGTCTTTTATGCCATTCTGGGCAGGAAAAGGCAAGTGAAGCTCAAGGATTCAGCTCTAATTCTGCAGTAGCACAGTTGAAGACAATCAATTATATACTTGGTATTTCACAGCCATTTATTCCAGTGTCAAAATGGCTCCTGCACAGTTCCTGCTGACAAACACAAAGCAACAAGTTATGTTGCTGCATTTTTCTCCTGTTTTCCACAATGGCATAAAGGACTTTGGTCTGCAACATCTCCTGGGTCCAACTGTCTCTTCTCTCATAATAAGATGTAATCAAGGCTTCAATTTAAATTAAAGCAGAATATATTGTATTAGGGATATTCCCATATGTGTACACGTGCATAGTAAATAATTTATAAATATTGATAACGGTCACTTCTCTAACACAATTTTGATGTTCTAACTCTTTTTAGCTCTTTTTAATTGTTCCTGTTAACTTACCAGAAAAGAATATAGCAAAAAATAGGATGGAAAGCAAATAATTGCAGATTTTCACAGTGAGGACACTGAAGAGATTGAAGGCATGTAGTTTACAAAAGAGATGGATGAGAGAAGCATGATAGATGTCTTCAAAATTATGAGTGATATAAAAAGAAAGCAAAAATAACTCCCTGCTTCCTTCATCCCATTGGCTTTCTTTCCCTTCCATTGAGCAGCAGGCATGTGCCTTGCTCAGGATATGAACACTGCTGACTTTGAGTGATCAATCATACTGTCTCCTTTTTCCTCCCACTCTGATCTTTGAGGCTTTTGCACAATTACTTGGTTTAAATCTTAAGCAGTTCTTGATGGAAGTTCCTTTGCAATGTGCCTAAACTGCATAAGAATGCAAGAAATAAATTGTTCAACTAATGTATTCCATTTGAAAGTTTAAAGCAATCATTTTTTCTTAAATGGCCCAGGCTCTTTAGTTTGTGTTGTTTCAGAGAGACAGAAATATCTGCTCTGCAGAAGCTGAGCAGATATTTCAATGATAACCAGGATTTCTGAATTTGGATTGCCACAGAGGGACTGCTGAAGCTGAAGCTGTGGGTTGCACTTTGTTATCATGAGAACAAGTCTGGCTTTCATGACATCATTTTTTATCTCCAGGTTATTTCTAGTGCTTTAATTTCATTAACTGATGATGAAAATTAAAACAACAAATTATTTTTTCTTAAAGCTCAATTATCAAAAATCCCATTAAATCCAAGAATTGAAAATAGAAGCTGGCTATAAAAAGGTGACATTTCATGAGGCTAAAACACTATTTAAGGATCTTTCCAAGTGCATTAATCTTATTCCTTGACCTTTTAGTACAGACATCAGCAATGTTTGTGACACAGTAAATACCACTGGAGCTGAAAGAAAATAAAAGTTNTGTTATCATGAGAACAAGTCTGGCTTTCACGACATCATTTTTTATCTCCAGGTTATTTCTAGTGCTTTAATTTCATTAACTGATGATGATGAAAATTAAAACAACAAATTATTTTTTCTTAAAGCTCAATTATCAAAAATCCCATTAAATCCAAGAATTGAAAATAAAAGCTGGCTATAAAAAGGTGACATTTCATGAGGCTAAAACACTATTTAAGGATCTTTCCAAGTGCATTAATCTTATTCCTTGACCTTTTAGTACAGACATCAGCAATGTTTGTGACACAGTAAATACCACTGGAGCTGAAAGAAAATAAAAGTTTATGGTCTTCTACTGGTGAATAGTCCAATAGTTTTTCCACTATATTGTGGAGGTCCTTCTGTAAAGGTGAGACACAGTCACTGAGGGAATCTTTTTTAAATAATGTTTTCCTCATAACTCTCCCCTAAAGAAAATAAATTCTAAATACTTCAAATGGCTTATTGTAAGTAATTTTGCGCTTAGAGTGCTTTCTTGCACATTTTTATGACATAAAGGTATAGTGTAAGTTGTACAGTAATTTCCCAGTGATTTTCAGAGGGACTGTATGGAGTTGCAAATGCTGTTGAACATGATTCTGGATTGTTGAATTGAGTCTACATGCAGATTAGCTTTTGTGTTGGATTGTAATTGCCTTAAGCCAATTGTACAGTGAGTAATAGCTCAACAGGGAGTACTACCTCAACATATTTACATAACCTTCTTGAAAAAAAACCCACAACACCTTTATCTTTCTCAGGGATTGCCTGGTAAGATTTGCCTGACTTGCTTTTCTCTCAGGGTTTTGTCTGCCAGTCACTCACTGAAAGCTGTGTCCCTGCAGCGCAATTCTGCTCAAGCAGCTCCTGGGGGGTGTGCAGACCAGCACCCTGCAGCACCCAGGTGGTGTTAGCACCACTTGGGGTGGATCTTCCCTCCGTGCTGGGTGTGTTTCTGCTCTCTGCTGTGTTTCTGCTCTCTGCTGTAAGCTGAGACCCCTCTCCAGGCGCTCCTTTCAGCTGTGAAGTCATTCCACTGGTCAGGTTTCAGTCATGATGGCTCCTGTCACAGGGGGTTTGTTCCTTAATCCTCCTTCCTGGTGCATTTTTAATATTCCTGAGCAGATGAACGTTCTTGGGGCATGGAAGTTGCCTGCTGACTGAGAGCAGCTTTTGATCAATTCCCTTAGGGAAAAAAGCAGTGCTTGACTGGGAAGGGGATGCAGTTGCATTCTAGGGGTCATGGGCTGAAGAGACTTACAGGGCAAGGTGTGAAAATGAGGGAAAATGGAAACAAACATCAGGCTTGCCTGGATGTTTGCACAATATTTTAAGGGAACCTATTCTAGACGCGATGGGAATAAAAAAAAAGAGGTGGAAAATTGGAAAACACATCTGACTCTCTCCTGTTTATATTCTAAAGAAAACAATACAAGATCTGACATGGGAAGAAATTCTTGGGTGAACAATTTTTGTCTCACACTTTTTGAGTGTATAAATGAGAATTTATGGCTAAAGAAAAAGAAAAAAAAAAGATAAATAGATGATTTAAGAAAAGATGAGCTAGAAAATTTAGTGATCTCCCAGGACGTTTTCCCAGAGAAGCACACTACATTTTACTGTGCACAAAGTATGCCCACACAACTTCTTTGAAGTTTCTATTCACTTCACTGGTACTTTTCGTGCATATGATATGCATCTATTTATCTTTTTATCAATACCTGAGCTGCATTTATACATAACAACTTCAAATGAAAAAGACTGATGTTGTCATCTTATGCTTCTTTTTCCTAGGATACATCTGACACTTACATGAGAATGCCAATCTTTTCTCCACCTCTTATTTTTAAATGCCCCCAAAGTTATTAGGCTTCTAGCGCATCCTCAGTGGATCCAGGCCTTGAAAATTTTTATTTTTTAGTGTTGGCTTATTATTATTTAGTCACACTTTTTTCATATTTTAGCTCTTATTATTTCAGCCTTTTTTTTTCCCAAGAGCTGAAGATTACTATATATTCAAAATTAAACTGCTTTCCTAGCATTTCCCTTGTCACATTTCCTATTGGTTTGAGGCTTTTTCTCTTCTTGAGTGACAGTGAGTATAGTTTAGCTACACAACTATCTATAATAACCTGTTCTGAACAGAGAACCATTCTCTTTGGAAATTAACATCCGCAGGCAATAATTCTATTTCATAAAATCATAAGATAGAATAAGTGACTTGAATTATAATGCTGGGTTTAGGAGTTAAAAATACCCCTTCTTATTCATGTGGGTCCAAGACACCAGAACACATGCAATATGAACTCTGAGCTGCATCTCTGTAATATTGATCATCTGAACTAATGAAAATCAAAATATCAAGAGATATGCAGATTAGGATGACCTTATTCTATTTCTTAACTCAGTTCAAGCTCTGCTTCAATTTTTTCACAGAACTACTCAAGGAGTGCGATAACTCTGAAGATACAGGTAAACTTGCTCAGGAAGTTTATCTTTCAGTAGGAGAAACACATCCAGCTCTGCTGTAAGAAAGGCCAAAGAGAACAGAAATCAATATTTTGGTGCTGCTTCTGGATTGTTCTGACCCTTCTGGGCCAGATTGCTTGCAAATTGTTCTCCCTTGTGCTCCCCTTGGAGAACCTGGCATCAGGGAAAGTGATATGAAGAGTTTGTTGCTCTTCCTCTTTCTCCCTTGACATCTCAGGCCAGGTGAAACATAAACTTGATCATCCATGCTCTGATATTTACACCTTCACATCAAAATTAAATCATGACATTATAATTTAGTGATTGATGAAACAAACTGATTTTACAGGTAAAGAATTACCCCAGGTGAAGCAGTCTCTCAATTGTAACTTTTAAAGGCTTAGTATTCATTGTACATGGAATAGACATGGATTTATGACATTATGGATTTATTATATTCTTTCCCTCTTCTTGAAGACCCAACTTAAATTGTCACAGCATCCCTGCTGAAGCTGGTACAACACCCAATCTGAGGTTCACAAATCTCAGTAAATGCCAGGCTATAGCTTTGTGAAAGCAGTCCTTTGGTTCTGTATTGGTGGTGCACAAAGGCCTCATTAGATAAATGTTTCTGCTGACCAGTATTTCTTGGGACTCTGGCCTGCAATGCTCTGCCAAGCAATTTGCCAAAAATTTCTACTCTTTGTTTAAATGACATTGCTCACTCAAAATCTGACATTAAAAGAAAGGCCTTAAGTGATTACAGATACTTTTACCTCAATCTTCTTTTGACATTTCAACAATTGCATTCCTTTGCCATGTTACCTTCCACCTCTTTTTTCTATCATCTGTCCTTTGCTTCTGTTGTTTCTCAAAAACATGTTGATGTGAGAAAACAGTCAGTTGTTTATCTCCTTTATCATTATTCCTATTATAATTGTCTATCTTCTTTTTTATTATTCTCAATTTTTTGGTGGACATAGCTAATATGTTTTCCAGATATCCATTTTCATGCCACAGTTATACCACTCATTCTGAAAGGTACTGAGAAATGTAAATGTTACATGTTGCAAACTATGTAGCGATGATCACTACCTCTGACTAGAGAAAATGTATATATATTTTATATATGTTATATTGTTATATATTATGTTATATATGTTATATTGTTTTATATTGTTTATATATGTATATATTTTATCTATATTTAGGGGGTTGTTTTCTGGTAACTGCCACGGTTTTTCCTGACTGCACAAGTACCCAAAACCTTTGTGTGCATTGACATTTGTCCAGCTGTAAAGAAGCAGAGATGGCTGCACCTTCCCCTGTGTGATACATTTTTTACATCAGTAAAGGTTGTGCAGAAAGCACATTGGGGATGGGATGGGATGGCACAATTTCAGAGGTCACTGGTCATTGCACCAGGAACATGCCAAGGTCAGCTTGGAGAGCTGAGTGGGAATGCAAGCTCAGGACACTGAAAAGTAGCCTGGATCTTTAATAAACACAAACTGTCAAAGCATCAGGTTTATGTTTAGTTTGAATGATGGCTTTGTTGGGGAACTGAGCCCTCAATGACATCTTGGGGCATTGCTGATTTGAGATGAGAAGCATCACTTCTAAATCACTGAATGCTCATTTCCTCGAGTTCTGATCCATGCTGACTCTTTTAAGTTTATGAGATCACAACCCAATGTGACCTGGCTGCAGGCCAGTGAGCAGAATGGAGTTCCAGGTCTTTCTGACTGCAAATTGAATTACTCCTCTTGACATTAAAGTCAAACCAAAGTCTCACCAGGACAGCACTGCCAAGGCAGTTCTAGTGTGACATGTTGACATATGCCTGAAATTTGTGTTTCAAATACAATTTCTTTTGCTCTTGCTATGCAAATACAGTACACGAATGTGAACAAAGAATTAGGAATGCAAAAAGTATCACAAGCACCTTGGGATTAGAGAATTCTGAACTCCTGTTCTTTTACTGACTTCTGTCTTCTTGAAAGTGTGTCCTTGTCAATTTGCAGGATTCTTTTGAGACCTCTAAATACTAATAACAATCTACTTAGAAACATAAGTTCTGCACAGACAGTCCATCCCCTTGGATACCACACTGGCCCACATTTAATGTTCACTATCCAGTGTTTAAATGGAGCTTTTATAGCAATCTTCTACCTTTCTGACTGTAGACATCATTTAATTATTTATCACTTAATGTTGTGCCTTAGCTCTCCATTTCTGTGACAGGGAATCAACTTTTTACATTTTTTTTCCTATGTTTGAGGATTAATTACTAATGCATCTTTGTTCTGAAGATGTAAGACACTCAACTAATTTGAAATGAAACAATTGAAACAATGTCTGTCATGTACATGGTTGCCTAGCAAAGAGTATACCATGTGGAGTTTGTGGAGTGCATGTTGTTAGTGACTTTGAAATATATACTTGCAGCCTGGGGATAAAGATGACAGTCAAACATGATCCCAAGAGTAATCAGAAGGCCACCTGGAACAAACAGTATAAATGTAATCTTCTAACCAGCTAACCCCTTTTCACCTCGGTGCTGGCCACAGTAGAAATCAAGTACAAGAAGAATAAAATGTAAAATATGTTGAAAAATAAACAGTGTGAGAATCTGGATTGTATATTTCTGTGAAGTTAACTATTTTCTCTTTCCAAATGTTCAAAGTATATTTTTGGCTCTGAGAGTGAGAAAAATGCATGGAGCTTTTTGTCTTAGTTTTAGTTCCTTCTATAACAACAACAACAACAACAGTAATTGTGTCAGAAGCTTTTGCTTCAACACAGAGAACGTGTTTCTCAAATGCAGTCTGAACAGAAAGAAGAAATATTTCACTCAAGTACTATTTTCCAAGCATTCAAGTAATGGTTTCCATTGCCACAGGCTTTGGTTTTAACGAATTGTAGTCTAAAAGGAATTTTGGTCTTCATGATATTACATAAAATCTAGGTGCAATTTTTAGCAGATAATGACTCCACCCAATTTTAGCTCTTGGCAGTCAATATAGGATTCATTCTGGATATCTTCCTTTCCATAACAGTTTCCCTGGGTGAAAGCTTTGCTGGCAGTGGAGAGCCCTTTCCTGCACTTCAGGATACTCTCCTCTCTCTCCCACCTTTACTTCATGGCATCACATGGCAAATTCTCTTTCTAAACAAGCACAGGAAGGACAGAAACCTTATAAAAGAATACTGCCTCAAGAAGAGAAGTGGACATGAGCACACAGAAACATTTCAGTGAGCCAAACCCCAGGATCTGGAACTGCCCAGGCTCCCACAGAGCTGGCACAGCGGCTGGGCTCCCCCCTGGCTGCTGCTGACCAAAGCTCCAGGACACTGAAACTCACCCAGCCAAGGCTCTAAGTTTGCTAGGTTATTTCAGCAAGTGATAAAGAATGGAAATACCGCATTGAGGGTGAGTTGTTGGGGTCTCTCGCTGGTCAGAGTGACCCTGAGATGAGTTTGAGAGTCTCTTTTCCCAGCCCGGTGCTTGAAGGAGTCAGAGCTCTTCATTTCTCAGTCTCAAAGTTGTTTATTGTATCTTATCTATAAAATTCTTTCTCCTGTCCAGCTGAGGTCCGCTCAGCAGGACAGACAGACACTCTCCTGGGTGGTGTTATGTCTTTATACTAAAAACTACGCGTACAATATTTACAATCACTTTCCAATACCTATCACCTATGTTAGACAGTGAGCTTCTACTCTAAACCAATCTAAAAGTGCCAACATCACAGCAGAAGATGGAGACCAAGAAGAAGAAGGAGAAAGGCTGGACACTTCCAGATCCCTCCATCTTGCCTCCTGAACCCCCATACCAAAACCCCCAAAATCTACTTTTCCACCCCGTGATAACTTCACTATTATTCTACCTAAACTGTTGTGGCTTGCTGATCTTCATCTAAGGTTGATAATTTGCTCCATGGGTCATAATCAAACCCACAGGTGTTCTGGGCTCTGTGCCAGGGCTTCTGAGCCCCCTGGCAGGGGTCTTGGCCGTCCTGGACAGCCAGAGGGATGTCCTGGGTTCCCACAGTGAGTCATTTGAGCTCTTCCAGTGAAGGAGTCACCTCAGAGTAAACATGGAGAAGAGCCAGCCCAAAAACTGCTTCATCTTTCCTGCTCAAGCCTGCGGTGCCTGCTCTAATGCTGCTGTTCTGTGCAGGAAGTCATATTTGTCAGCTTTCCTTTGGATGTTGATGGTATTACAGGATTGAATGCTTCTTGTGAGGATTTAGCAGCTTCATTTGGCAGCACCCAAGCAGTTAACAAAGCATTTTAAAATTAAGTAAAACAAATCCTTGCTTTCAATCCTCTGTGAGGATAGTCTAGTTTCCAGAATTCAGGCATGACATAACTGAGATACATGCGGTAACACAGTCATATAAATTCTGTTTAAAAACTCACAATGAGCTTTAATAAGAAAAAAATTAGTGTCTTTGTATGGCTCTCAGAAATGAAGTGGATAATTAAGTTAAAGAGAGCAAATTGAATTACAATGTTTTCTGTTTTGTGAGTTTTTATGCGGTGTATAGGAAGAACTATAGATTTAATTGCACAAATAAGTCCCTAATGAATTTCATACTTTTTTTCTCTGGCTGTAAAATACAAGCTTTAATAATTTTATTACTTAATATTTTGCTTTTGAATAAATATTTTAATTTTTTTTTAAACATATTTTACTTTAATTGTTTTACTTTATATAATATATATAAAGTAATATATAATTTATATATAATATATCTTACTTTAAAAGTTTTTCAGATTAAGATGAGGGTTTTTTTTCCCAAGTCTGCTTATACTAAGCAGCAGAAGAGGATAAAGAGTTAAGAATGAGTGTAGAAGCCTTTAAAGCAAAGGGTTTGGAATTAAGCTCATTTCTCAGAGTTCAGGTTGATAATCTGCAGAAACTAAAAAGAAAGTCATCTATACTTAGTGAATTTACAAAAGAATTTAAGGGTATTACTTGCCCATGGTAAAAAGCCTGAGGAGACATAAATCCACAAGTTGGCCACCAGTTATCCAAGTGGCAAACTCAAGCAAAAGCCAAATGAGACTGTAGCTCTGGGGTCTGTCTGGTGCAGCTGCAGAGGAGTGGTAGGAGGTGAAAAGCAGAATGTGTGGGAGATGCAGGATGTGTCAGCTCTGCTGTGACCCCAAAGGTCACCTCTGTCTGTGCTTCGTGTGACCACTGAGCCTGTAAAGAGAAATCTTTCTAACAGAACTCGGTGAGAGAAGCCACAAGCAGAGAAAGATCGCACAAACAAGGATCTTCACCTGTTTAATATTTCTGGTGCTCCTCTAACCCCTTCTGAGGGACTCACTGGCTTTGAACTGAAATACTAATAAGGAGTTCTGGTAGAATTTTCAGCTTGTGTTGTGCCCTAAAACTCAAGGATTGAATCTCATTCTACCTGGAAAAAAAAAACGAAAAAAA